>WYDI02024759.1:0-24383 GCA_009867235.2 Psittacus erithacus | reverse complement strand
CCCTGGTGGTGTTCAAGGCCAGGTTGGACAGAGCCTTGGGTGGCATGGTTTAGTGTGAGGTGTCCCTGCCCATGGCATGGGGGCTGGAACCAGATGATCTTAAGATCCTTTCCAGCCATAAGTATTTTATGATTCTAATTCAAGCTCAAAAAAAGCAGTGTGTGGTTTGTTGTTTCTTTTTACTGTATTGAACAAGAATGTGCCTCTTTCCCAGCTGTGGTCCCCTGTAATCCAAAAGGCAGCTTCATTCCTGGTGGAGTCTCATCCACATTCCTCAATCTCCAGGTACTGAGAGAAGTATAACTTTCATGTTTCCCTTTAAATGCTCCCACCACTAAGCTATCAGACAAACAGTATGCAAAAGCCTGTTTTTTTCAGCTCCTCTTTCAACTGTGTTTTGAAGACTTAACCAAATGCCAGCCTACCAAGAGTGGGGCTCTGTCCCAGATAGTTACCTGATGGAATTGTATGATTTGCAAGATTTAATGATAAAGAAATTTAACTGTGGTCATATGCTCTTAAAGGCACTTCATGCAAGCTAGCTTGAGGTAGCTTGACAATGAGTAATCACATCCTCTCCAGTGCTGTGAATTGTTCTTTGAAGATAATTCATTTTGCCTTGAGAAGATGTATGCTGTTTAGGCACCTAACACAAACTCTCTGAACTACTTCATTGCGACATGTGGCACTTCTTTTGTTGTTGCTATTATTATGTTTGAGATACCACCACAATTTGTTCAGATATTGTCCAAATAAATGCCAAGCCATATCCAGAAGGAAGCAATGAACAGAACACAAATGAAACAGCAAGTGAGACATTCGTCACTGATGGGCTCAAATGTGCTCACCTCTGTTTAGTCGTGATTGCTTAGCCCATCCCAAGGAATAGGGATGGAATATGAAATATATATATATATATGAGGTCTCTTATGAAATCAGGCAGTAAAACTGTCCACAATAACAATTCTTGTGTACTGTTTAGTTCACTGTGGTACAGAAGAGCTCATGGGAATTTGGTAGAATTATGAGATACATAACTAACTTTTAGATAAATACATTTACATAGAGAGAAACACTAGGTATAACTTCTGGTTTTGAATGAAGAGGAAAGGGAGTATATTTTTAAGAAAACCGGTTGTCCAAAAAACAGTGTAGGCAGAAAGCAAGTTGCAAAAGCTGTTTAGACAAAATACAAACTTTCATCCTCTGTGAATTGTAGCTCCCAGTTTCTTTATGTTTTTCATGAGTGTGATCAAAATTAACTACAATCACCACTAGGTAACAGTGTGTCTACCTAAAGCAAGCAGAATAATTCTTTTTTTTTCATCAACTCTGAAGTAAATAATGTTAGTACAAGTGTGGACTGAGATTTGCCACCTCAAGAGTACCTCAAATTATATTTTTCTGCACAGAAAATACCTAAGTGGTCAGAGTCAGGCAAAGATTTCTGAGCTGGTCTTACAGGTAACAAGAAGGTTATTTGGTGATGTAATTACTCTTGACACATTGTGTCTGTAGATACATCAGGATTTGCTAAGCTTCTTTAGACATTGTAGGACTTCATTGCCATATTATTGCCATATTTTTACTGGTGAAGACCTGGTGACCTGACAATCGAAACCAAAAATCTAGACAGAAAACAGGTATCATTTTCTGGCAGACTCTAACCACGTAACCAGCAATAAACAGATCACATATGGTCTTCATCAGCAGAAAATATGCCATTTGCCTTACTTGGCTGTATTTTGATGCCTTGTTTTAGGTGGAGAGATACAAACGATCTTGACAGCCTGACAGGACCCTCCTGAGGTTCCAGAACAGTATAAGCATTGCCAGAAGATTATTTTTCTCCTTCATTCAGCAGTTGAAAGACTACATTTGGAGTGCTGAGTCCAGTTCTGAGCTCTTGACACAAGACTGGAGCTAGTCCAGTGGAAGGCCAGCAGATAGCTAGGCACCTGCAGAATATAGCATACAGGGAGAGTCTTAAAAAGAGAAGGCTAAGGTCTTGCAGGTCTCCAGTAACCTAATAGGCATTTGTAGAAAAAACAAAGCCATACACTACCTCTGGGTACACAGTGATAGGACAAAAGATCACAGGCACAAGACGCAGCAATGAAAATCCTGAATCAGTATCAGGGAAAGAAAATTCAAACCATGAGAGTACCCCATGATTACAGCAGAGTTCCCAAGATGCCCAGAGAGATGGTGGAATTTCCAGCCTTGGAGGTATTCAAGGCTGAACCACACATGACTGTCAGCAAACTGGAATAAGCTGTCACTGTTTAGAGCTGATGGCTTGGTTAGAAGACCTAAGAGGTGTTCTTCCAGCCTTTTATATACCAGAAATCTATGACATTCTACTGGCTTCAGTCTGCCTGATGTAATTATGTAATGACTAAACAATGTGCTTGCAAGATTGAGGGGTCAGAACAATTTAATAAAACAGGAACAGAAGGAAGCACAAAAGACCAGAAGTGGTTCAGTGAGTTGTGCTGGTGATGCTGGTGCTAGGGAAAACTAGCACTAAATAGTTGCTATTTGTAGGAGCTTTAGAAATATTCCCCAGTCTTGTTCTAAAGCTCCATTTGAAATACATGTAAGGTAGCACAGAATAATAAGTGAACTAAAACATAAACCCCCATGTTTCGTATCACCTGACAGATGCTCATTGAGTTTAGACATCAACCATCAAGTAGTTCACTGCTGCACTTCTGTTATATCAAAGTAAGCTTACTAATGCACAGCAACTGTTTTCAGAGAATTCCCTGTTCCTTCATGTGCACAAATTGCCCATGAGCTGCTTACAATTTTGAGGATTTTTTCTTCATTATTCAAAATTATTCATTCCAAAATTTCAGCAAACAAGCAGTGGTCTGTAGTTTGTGAATGAGCTGTTTGTTGCCAGTATGCAGTATGGACTTCATCCAAAACCTATTGAAGCTGATGGAAAATCTCCCACCGACTTCAAATAGGCTTTGGATTGGCCCTGCTTGAGCAGCAGTATTCGTTTTGGAATTGTAGGTCACATGGCATTTTTCTCCAATATTCAGTGTTTCTGCCAACTTGCCGGACAATAAAGAGCATTTGTCTGAATTTTGATACAAAGAAAATACAGAGCAGCCATGAATACAGCCAGAATTTTTTTTGGTTTTTGGTTTTGTTTTTTTTTTTAAAAAAAAAAAGCTCAGCTATTCATGGAAAAGAAAATGGTAATATCTGCCCAGGCATAGTTCTTTTGGATTCACATGAAAGAGAGTTTCAAGTGATTAGAGGATTAATGTTTACAGAAAAGCGTACTCGCAGTATTTTTGTGCTGAATACTTGTGTGTGTGTTCCCTCCCTCTCTGCTTGAAAAATGTTTATGTACCAACATTGTGAATTATAAAGCTTATTTTGATAAGGATCAAGAAAATGGAGGATTTTTTTTTTCCAGTTTGGGAAATAAACAGAAGTCTTTCAGACTCTGTTGGTAAAAAGATTTGGAATATCTTTTCAGATTACTAAACCTGAACATGCTATGCAAATAAACTAGATGGCTAGTAAACCTAAAACACACCAAACATAGGCTGCAATTCCTTAAATATGTGAGTATTAAATGCTTCATTTCTCTTTTAGCATTTGCATAAGAAACCTGCTGATTATATATTCAACTCAGTAAATAGCACAGTAGATCATGATTTTTCTCTGTTTCCTGATGACCAAACACAGAGGTTAAGTCCAACTGTACATCAGGTACTTTTACAAAAAGAATAAAAGAAATTAATATCAATTCATATCAATTAAAATATTGAGTGTTTTGCTTATACTGAAAAACAATGCTTAAATAACTTACTATAAAACATACTACATAATTTGCAATAGCTGGTGTGGGAAGAACTTTCTTGAAGGGAGCTTCAGAAAATTCAGTGATTCAGCATGCTTTGGAACTGGGCTTCATTATGAAGAATTTAGGCCCAAATTCACAAAAGTCAGACACCTGAAACTGGTGGTAGGCAACAGTTATATGCCCTAAAGTATCATACTGAAATCCATCAATAACCTCTGCTGTGCTTAAAGGCTGCAGGAAGAAGAGGTTTTAACATAAAGATTCTTAACTGCCTCTGCTTTTGCTTCAGCCTGTGCTTAGACAATTTTCATCCTGGAGGGCAAAGCAGCTGGGTTTCTTTCTCCCATGAAATCCTGATATGGTGTTCTTCCTCTTGTCTACCTAATGCAAACATTCCATTAGAGCTTATGTCTTGTATAATTAAGAGCTGCCTACAAGTGTTTATTCCTACCTCTTCTTTCGCATGGACACTAGCAGCAAGCCAGTTCTGTGAAATTATCTGGCTGAAAACTTGAACAGTCTTTAAGATTTGGCTGGATCAGTTTCCAGAATGAGCTCACATAGTCACTTATATAAGGACCAGCTCAGGCATGAAAGAAGGGGCAGCATGTGTCTCCCAGTGGGACTCAGAATAAGATGCCAAGGAGGTTGAAACCACAGCATCAGCAGATTAAAGCAGTCTGTGCTGCTAAGAAAATGCAGGTAAAAGCAGAAAGCTGGATTTTCATTGCATGAATATCAGGATAAGATTCATGTGCATTAAAAAAGCATAAAAGTAAAACCAGTCATAAGAGTAGGCAGTGGCACCAACAGAAGAGTGGCTTCCCAGCTCAAAGAAGTTCAGATGTACGGGTCTCATTCAAGAGAGCACATTTGGCTGGAGACTGCCGTGGTGGGCGTGTGGTGGGGAAGCTGTTTTTTCTTTGTGAGTTGAAAAAAGGTCCCAAAGGACCCTAGGATCATTGTCCTGGTGAAACCCTCCTGTGCAAGAATTTTCAGTTCTGCCTATGTCAGTAAACTGGCAATCCCAGGCACCAGTGCTGGAGTGTCTAAACTGTTGCACTGCCAGAGCACTCCCTGGGATAGTTTTAGCACCAGCCAATTTGCTATTTGCTCCCCTCCAAACAGATGCTGGAGAAGGTTTGGGAGTTACGTGAGCCAGGAACAATTCCCACAAGGCAGTTTGAATGTGGCTACCCTGTTTTGGAGGGTAAGACTGTTTAGTAGTATGAATATGGGCCATTCTTGTGCCATTTGGCCTCTGTGACAGCAAATAGTTCCAGTCACATCTAATTTCCTAGAATAGATGTTGCTTGTGGCTCTTATTTCTGCTCCATGAAATGTTTGTGCATTTTATTCGATGGTTGTTTGTTGCAAAATAGACATTAAGAAATCCCTGAGGTGGAGATCAGAACTAAAGTGTTCACACCATCAGTCAAGTGCCAAATCAAAAATGCAAATTTCATCTTTTTCCAGGCCATGGGAATCTTACATTTCTTTCTGTATGGTGATAGATACAGAAATAACCCCCAACTAAGGAGATATTTTCTAGGGAAATATGGGTTTGAATTTATCTGTCTGCAACCAGTTTCCAGTGAACAATCTTGCAAACTGTTAATAAGTTAAAATCTGCTAGCTCAAGAGTTGGTCTTTCTTCAAATAAACAGGCTTAGAAAGGATCCAGTGAGTTCAGCAAGTGCCCCCTTCCAGCATGGCCCTGTGTGCTTCCGCCTGCTGATTGGAAACTGGAGCTGATAGGACCAGAGGGGGGACCAGGAACCAGGTGGAGCCAAGGTGGGAACGGGAGGTTCCACCACACTTTCAGAACAGCCTCTTTACCTTCAACTATTTCTTTGCCCACTCTGAAACTGTACCCTGAGAGGAGATTCCCAGAGGAGGATTCCAGTTGTTGGTGTGGCTGCCACACCATGCACCTAAACTTCCCGTGTGTACCATGCAGCTGCAATGCCCCAGTACTTCTCTCTACAGAGCTGACCTTGAGTTTCTGGAGTGACTTCATCCCAGTTAGCTGTTCTGTCAGCTCCATGAATCTCCCAGCATGATCAGACAAATACATAATATATTTTATCTGTCCTAAATTAATAAAATAATATACATTTCTCAGGTTTTCTAGAGTACATTTTCATGCTTTACTGATATTTGTTGAAACTAAGGTCCTTTCAGGTATTTATTTATACAGCATCTTACCTACCAGATGTTCTCTGTTGAGTCACTAGGGACGCATTTATCTTCATGTGCTTCTAAACTTCTCTTATGATTCATACTGCATTTCAATCCAACCCATTTTTTTCCTGAAATATAAGCATTCCCTTAGGTGCCCCAGTTCGTGTAATTTCAGTATAACCATATAAACTGCAATAAACCATGTGCCACAAAATTATAGAATAAATTGCACATTTTAGAAGTGCCAAAAAAAATTAAATTCTATTTTAAGAAGATTTAAAAGAAAAGCAAACATTTTCCATGTTTGATAATTGGTCAATTTTTCATTAGCATTTTTCAAGCTAGGAATGTTTCAATCTGCAGATGTCTTTTTCAAAGAGGGAGAGAAAAAAAAAAGGCAGGTGGAAAGGAGTAAAGAAAGAAAGGAGGAAAGGAAGAAGGAAAGAAAAAGAGAAAATAAAGAAAGGAAAGAAGGAACGAAGGAATCATAAAAACAACTAGGCTGAAAAAGACCAAATGTTACCCCATGACTGTCAAGTCTACCACTAAACCGTGTCACTAAGGGCCTCATCTAGATGTTTTTTGAACACTTCCAGGGATGGTGATTCCATCGCTTCCCTGGGCAGCCTGTTCCAATGCCTGATCACCCTTTAGGTGAAGAAATTTTCTTTAATATCTAACTAAACCTCCCCTGGTGCAGCTTCAGGCCAATGTAACAAGCATCCTATCACTTGTTACTTAGGAGAAGAAACCAACCCCACTTTACTACAACCTCCTTTCAGATAGCTGCAAAAGGAAATGAGATCCCCCGAGTCTCCTCTTCTTCAGACTGAACAACCCTAGTTGCCTCAGCTGCTCCTCGTAAGACTTGTTCTCCACACCCTTCACCAGCATTATTGTCCTGTGGACCCCCTCCAGCACCTCAGTGTCTCTGTTTTAGTGAAGGGCGCAAAGCTGAACACAGTATTCGAGGCTCAAGGTGTGGCCTCACCAAGGCTAAGTACAGGGAGACAATCACTTCCCTGGCTCTGCTGGCCACACTTTCTCTGACACAGGCCAGGATGCCATTGGCCTTCTTGGCTGCTTGGGCACACTGCTGGCTCATGGCTGTCAATCAGCAACAATCAGCTGGTTGTAAAGAAGCAAGCAAGCAAGGTAGCAGCTACACTCAGTAACACAAAGTGGTTTTGTCTCTCTGTCTCTCCACATTCTCCTCCACGTGAGTGGCCTTTTCAAGATGATGATGCACTTAGAAAGGCTACCTTTCCCTGTTCCAGGTTGGAGGCAGATGGACCCTTCAGGAGGGTTCGGATATGATTAAATGCTAAGCCCACAGTATCCCCAGCTTTACAGATGGAAGAGGGCTGTTCCTGTTGCCACCTGGCAAGAAGAACTGCTTGTCCCTGCCCATGGTCTGTGCAAGAGATGACAGCAAAGGCAGCTTGGAAGAGCTGTGGTGGAAGGAGAAGATAGGAGTTGAAGAGGGCTACCTGGTTACCCAAAGATTTCACAATGACTTGAAGTGCTGTTACTTAGCTGTGTAATCTTCTGATTACTCTGGAGTATAAACAAAGATTTGTCACATTCATTCGCCTTTCTGTGTATAGGCAACACATGAAAATCCATCCCAAGTAAATCCTAGAAAGTGAGAAAAGCAAGTTCTCTCCCTAGAGAAAACAGTAAATCATATCTGTTGACAGTAAAGGGAGCAAAACTGAAGGGCCTGTATTGCTTATGGTGCTTGCACATCCGTGTGCAGCCATTCTTCTGACCTTGAAAGACAACATGCAAATAAAAGTTTTATTTTGGAATTCAAAAAATCCATTTATGTGGCTGTGAGAAACCAAAAGCAAGACTCAACCAATTGGAACACAAGGGACTCCAATGCTGAACAAAGCAGTGAAGATAAGTACATGGAATAATATCTAATGGCACTTCTTCAATATTTCTACTGAGCTTTGTCTGAGGGAGACAGGCATGCAGCATTCCAACTACCTTTTTATAGATATTGCAAAATAAATTGAGAAAACTTAGTACACCAATTCACATTCCATTTAGACCTCCTAATTAACCACTTTCTAAATTAATGCTAGGGTAAGATACTTGAATGCTGGACAAGTCCTGATAAGTGAACTGGCACTAAAGGACTCCATTCAGATGTCTGAATTCAGATTGTTTATTCCCTTAAAGCTTCATTAAGGTCATGTAGAGCCTATGGATAATACCAAATGAAATGCCCTAAATCTTAAAATCCATTTAATTTAAAATAACTTCTGAGAAAGACATAACAATTTAATTGTTATAGTCTCTGAGCAATGGATCATGTAGAATAGAAGAATCAATGCCACAGCAATTGGTAAAGCTGCTGACAGAAGAAAGGTTGTGGTGAGCAGATCTGACAAGGTGACCTGACCACTCATGTAAACAGTTTCTGGTGCAGACTTGTTTGTCAGCCACACTTATCTTTAATAACCTCACATTACTTATGTTGTCTACAGATATATCTAATCGGTGTGAGCTATTAATTTAACAGTATGCAAGCCTCCAGCTCATTGGAACCATTGCTACCTGTCATCAAGAAGTCCAACTCTCAAAACACCTTGCAGGTCAACAGACTTGTAACAACCCACACTTACTTCAGTTACTTGTTGCTTGCATGTCATCACATTAACTTGGGGCTTAACCTCTCACCCTCTTCAAGCAGATTTACACTTTGTTATGTCTCCATTAGACAATACTCTAATGGGAAGATTTACACTTTTGAAAACTGAAGAACAAATTGACTGTTGAGAAGAACTAAAACTTCTCAGTTTGTGGGAATTAGATTAAGATGGAACTAGATTGAGGAACTAGATGCAGAAATATCACATTGAAAGTTTAGTGCCTCAATCCAGATCATTTCACAAAGTATGGGTTAGCACAAAGAGTAAGGCTGTTTGAAGGGCTTTAAGAAATTACTGTATTAAAAAAGCAAATGACAGCTCTCCCAAGAAAAAAAAATAGTAAAGTTTGCAATAACTGTCTGAATTCATAATTTCTTTCCTAAAATAAGAAATTAAAAAATAAGTAAAGCTCTAACCATGGGGCTCTTTTACATGTATTTACTTAAAGTGTTGTTTTGCACTATGTGAAACGTAGCAAAACTTTTTTATTAACTTTTCATGGTACTAATGGGCCTCATAAACATGTACATTTTTTAGTGCAGCACTAACTCCTGAATAAAAAGTTCACAAGTGAAAGGCACAAATACTGACATTTTCACATCTGTCTGTTACTGTTTGAGTACCTCAGACATCAGTAACAGCTGGTAACTGCAGCCTCAGGGGTTAATGCAATAAACAGGCAAGAAAAATGGACTATGTCATTCTTTGAAACTCTGACATCACACTTGACTCACAGCCAAAGGATTTTAATGCTTGCCATTATTATTTTATTGACACATCAAATCACTTCGATTTATAGTTGCACAACCCTGTATATTCACATTCATGTTTTTAATACCCAGTGGAATTCTTCTGACTGACAACCTGTGGAGTGAATAAGAATGATGCTTACTGCATCCTTTCTGCCCCATACATAGTGCTAGCAAGTAAAATCAGGAAAAGACTGATGCCTTCATTTTCCTTGCAAGACACAAAAACCAGAAATATCTCCTTCTGACTTTTATACTCAAATAGTGTCTCTTCTTTATTTAGAAGTGTGGCATAATATACACATTCAGTAGAAAATCAGTCCTTTCTAGTGGCAGTTTTCCAGTGTGAAGTGTGCTATTTTACAGTCAAGACATTATTTGCTAGAAATAACAAAGAATTAGCAAAAGAAATAACAAAGGGATTAATATAGCCGTAAGCTGAGTTGGAAAAGAGAAATACAGAATTATACAGTTTGATTTTACTGCACTAGTTAAAAGAAAAGTAAAACATCAAATGCTGCCAACTTCTCCCAGCTGCTGCCAATGCAAATTGGTACCTCCACTGCTAAAAAATAAAATTCTGGAGAATTTTTTCCAGCAGTTTAATCAGTAAAACCAATTTTACATGCTGAGCATGACACCATATGATATAGAATACCCCTTTTGTCAGTTGAGGTCAGCTGTCCCAGCTATGTCCACTCTCAGTTTCTTGTGCACCCCCAGTCCACTTGCTAGTGGTGTGGTATGAGGAGCAGAAAAGGCTTTGGCCTTGTGTGGGCGCTGCTCAGCAGTAACTAAAACAGCCCTGTGTTATCAACACTGGTTTCAGCACAAATCCAAAACCTAGCCCCAGACCAGCTACTATGAGGAAAATTAACTCTATCCCAGCCAAAACCAGGACATCTGGTAAACTGTATAAGTGGGGTATGCTTCTGACTTCCTTATCCAATATCCATTTCTAGTCCCAGTCTGATGAAACAATTTCCAGACAACTCTCTGCTCACGCTTCAAGTCCTGCTTCCTTACAAGCGTATCTAGCTGCTGTTCATCATTAGTAATTCCACAAAAAGCCTTGTTTCTACTCAGACCAGCTGGTGCAAACTTATTATATAGCAATTATTAATGGGCTTACCTCCAATTTCATTGTCCTGGTGTTAAAAGCAAATTTTATAAGCGCACATACGTTAACCCAGCGGGTACAGTTTTGATCTTTGTTAGAGGAAAAACAGATTGCTGGAAAGAGAGGCTGGCACCGGCCAACTAACATACCATTCTGGCTACTTTGTTTTGACAGATCTCCCTGTAGGCATTTAACAAGAAGTAAAGGTGTTCAAAATTATGCTTCTGGCAAGAAGAGTCGGAATTTCACCCAAAATGTAAAAATGGAAAATTCATATTATGAGCCAAAATCAGGCCCCTTTGATGGAACTGTTGGTCATACATACATTAGATATACTTCACTGTACTGACATGTTATTTAGAGGACAATAGCATTGCAAGGCCACTTTCTTGAATTTTAGGATATTTGCATTTTAGTTTCTCTCATTGCTGCGATGATCAGCTATCAGTCAAACCGTAAGTACCAGCCTGGATTAAAAGTTTCTACTTTTCTGGAAAATAACATATAAAATTCCAAGTCCATAGAGCAGATATGTGTAAAATGTAATAAGTGTGTAGCAAGATAAAAAACTCCTTGAAACTCAAGGATTTTGATGAGGTAGAATCAAAGAACAAATTTTAGATTCACATCAAACCAGCTGCGAGATGCCTGTGCCTATGATACCAGCTTACAAAGGGATGACAGTATATAAATAATTGCTCTTCTATTTAGATGTGCTCTCAAATTATGTCATGGTATTTATGATGAAACTTTATTTCCCATACATTTATCCAGTTGCCTCTCTATCCATGTGCCAAATTAAACTAGGTACTACGCCACAAATAATCATATATATATATGTAGAGGTAGAAATGTTCTGCTGAAAAGGAGGTGGAGAGCAAATGCTGTGCCTGGATTTGGAAAATAACGTGTCAACACGTAACTTAGGAAAGTAGCCACCCGCAATGAGCTGAACCCAATCTTTCTCAGCATTCAAGCACTGAAAAATAGTTAAAACCTTCTTTATTTCTATTATACTGCACCTACATAGCCCATTCAGACTCCAGCATAATTTTGCTACCTGCTGTTACTACTGCCGCAGCAGAAATATTCCCTGCTACTGACACCATACAACTATTTCAATGAAGATGTAACAAATAAATGTGATGAAAGTAGGGAAAGCAGGGAGCATGGAGAAGACTAATGGTAATAAGACTGTGTTAGTACACATATATATAATAAATTCAGCATTGTCCAAAGCCATACTGCCTAGACTGTCTTGGGTTCAGGGCTTAAACCATGACACTAGGCACAAAACCTGGCTTTCTTGAAGGTATCAGATCACAAGTTAGAGATGTGATCTATACAGAGAAAGCAAATTGGCAAAGATATGGTGAGACTTTGAAGCTTGTGAAAAAAAAAGAAAGGTTGAAGGCTGCATTAAAAATGAAGGGTGTGATTCATTCAGGTAATTAGGAAGGGGAAAGTTGTGAAAACAAGACAGTTAGAATTTTTAATTGAGCTATCTGCATGTGGGAATGACTGAAGAGAGGGATTTGAGAAAGGTAAAATGGCCAGGGAAATTGTATAAAACAAGATCAACTTATGTGTGTGCAGATGAAAGAAGTGGGAGCTGCCATAACTGTGAAAAGAAACAGTAAGGTCCTGCTGGGATAGTTAACAATGCAGTAACACAAGGAAGGTCGACTTTGGAGCACTTTGGGTTCTGCTTAGAAATGCGCATGAAGAAGAAATGGCTCCATTTAACTGTTTAGAGCGGCAAAGCAAGGTAGAAAAATTGCTAATACCTACAGCATCAGCATAGACGTCAGCCTCCGCTGTTCCTAAGGCGAAGTTAAGATGCAAGCTACAAGCTTGCAAATGAAGTTAACTTGGTTGTTGAAAAGCAATACAAAACAAGTGAATTGAACGAGTTCAAGTTTAGGCTTCATGTTTCTTTTCCTTTGCATTTATTACCCCCTGTCAGCTTTGCTGAGGAAGATCAGCCATGATGAATATTTCCCAGTAAAAGAAATTTATAAGCTTCCAACTGTAAAAGTATAGGTTGAATTCAATACCTACGTTTTATAGCTTTCCATATAATTGTTTTATTGTTGAAATATAGCTAGCATTTTCAGTTAGCTGGCAATTCACTCATCACTTAATTCTTAGTTTCCTTTCCTCCCAGAGGATGAAACACTGCAGGAAATGCATACTCTATTTTATTAGGATCCCTTAATTTGCATCTCTATGCAAGACATAGTTAAGGGTGGGTAAAAAGAAAAATTCTGCCTGTAAACTAAGTGACCCAAAATATCACCAGAGGACATATTTTGGTCAGGTCAGTTACTAATTTACTGCATGACAGATTTCTAGACAAAGTCAAGCTGCATTTCAGTGCTTCTGCTTTATATTCCTGAGTAGAGCTGCAGTGCTTTTCCAGATGAGTACTGGCACTGCCTGCTCCCTGCATAGTAATTCTCCATTTGACACCAGTTTGAACATTCCCTTAAATGTGCCATGGGTGGTTATCTGGTCATCTCTTTAAATGTGTTGAAACAGGTCAGTGCTATAGCTTATTTTGGATGTTTATTATTACTGCAAGAGTAGCAGAAGATGCTTGTATTCCCAGCATCTGGCCTTGTGAGTTCAATAAGGAAATGCAGACTTTTGTTCATGTTCAGGTGAGAGGAGTAATCAATACCAATCAGCAGAAGGACCAGCAGCAAGATTACCCAGGCTTGTTTGCTGGCAGGAGCAGCATCAAATGTAACCCTAATACAGACTAAAGAGGGAGTGCAGGAAAGATTTCTTTTTTCAGGCCTGTGGGCAATTCCAATGCCTCTGTGTTAAAAACTGTTCCTAACACAGTGATATTAAGTTCTGATTTATGCATTGTGTCTGATATCGTACACAAATAACAAGATAAGCAATGAAGTTGACTTATTAAATTGAAATTCAGCAATGGGAACATTCTCACACGGCCTGTTAGACTTTCCAATAAATCTGTGCCTGGTCTAGAGGACTTTGACAAGTTTAAAAATCCAGGGGTATCTGAGACAAATGTTAAGTTAGCAAGAAATTGGCATTCATATTATAGGAAAGTGCTTTCACATAGCCTCTTTTCCATCTAAGGGTATCAGAGTGCTTAATAGGGCTTCAGAGAAGGACAAGAAGTATTATTGCGTTGTGGAGGCAGGGTACTGAGGCAAAGTCTACATAGCTCAAGACAGCAAAATAGGGCTATACAGAACACCAGAGGCTCAGATCATAACTTTTCTGCTTTGCCTCTTAAATGAATTGGCCTAAACAGTCGTTTGTTTGTTGCAAAAGAAATCCTCTGAACTCTAAGCATCCTCATTTCCCCCCCTCCAGAGACTGTGTATTCAGTCAGTATATGTCACCTGTGCTAAATTTAGAGGAGTTCCACATACCACCCAGCTATGACTCTTTCCACCGACTGAAACTAGAACTGAAAAAAATGATATGTATCTTTTCTGAATGTGACCAGTCCGAATGAAGTTTTTCATAGCAGAAGAGGAGCTGTTTAAGCTGCTACCACTCTATCATTCTAGCATATACATCAGTCATTTCAGGTAGATTTCCTGCTCCGTTTTCAAAGTAAAAGGAGAAGATAGCCAGTCATTTCCACAGCTTTTGACCATCATCAGGGTAACAGCAATGAACAGGATTTGCCCGTGCCAAAATGGATAGAGTTGTACCGTGAAATAATTCCTCAAGGAGCTTTTCAACTTTAAGGGCTATCAAAAAGGCTCCTAGAAATTTTGGGTTAAATGTAATGAAAGGAAGACATATCTCTGTGCCCCCAACAATTTAGTAGTATTTTTTTAAAGGTGCCATCTCTTCCACATGAGTTAACATCTCCCCATTACCAGTTGGCTAATTTGTCTGCGAACAGCTTTTTGATTTGTGTGCTATTCTGCAGGAGGTCAGACCCTCAATTGCTTCGCTAATCTCCTGCTCTTCTTCATCTTACTTCTTTCTGGCTTGGTGAACGCTAATTGTAACTTTCTGAAGGCCATGTCTAACCAAGCTGTGCTTGTGAGCGCTACTTAATCTTTGTATCCCCACTGGCTTGAAACATGATGTGGACAGCTGCAAAGGGACTTTTTATTTCTACCTTCTCAGAATTTGAGTTATAGATGAAAAATGATATAAACAGCTTCAGTGGTGTATTTCAGTTTGAATACAGATTACCTTCTTTTGACATGTATCAAAGTAAAAGTGATATACTTGGGCTGTTATAAAAACTTTCATCAGTGCTCTATAACAGTAAAATAGACAGATTGTATACCATCCATGACACAACATTATTTAACAAAATCAACACCCTTCATCTCTTATAAAATTTCAAAATATTTGTATCTTGCTTTTGTACTATATTTTAAATTCAAACAGCATTAGTTTCATTTGTAGTTCTTCCATTTTGGCCTTCTGGTAATACCTTTAGAAAAGAATCAAATGTATGGGATAGTATTGTCATTTTGTTATGATCAAGAGTAATTCTGTCTGATTACATCTAATTCATCCCCTACTAAAGGATGTAAATCCTTCACTAGCATGGCATTTGTGTTGGTAATATAATAGGTCACTCTATTTTCAGTCCTGAGATCACCTACCAGCATTATTGGGGGAACTTAAGGAAGGTTAAAAAGGCCATGTGCTTGCATACTTAATTCAGTAACACTAAACTTGATAAAGTGCTGCACTGTGACTGAGTAAACAATAAAGATACATATTTTCCTCAATATACAGAGGATCCACACATGAATAATGGAGGCACTTATGCTGTCCAGAATGTGAAAAATGAAGGTACTTATCCCATCCGTGGAGCACCGTTTCACGGCTGCACTCCCATCTGGGAATCCTGCGCCTTGAATTGGTGCACACATCACAGGCCTGCCCTTGGCACCCAGCCAGGCCCTAATCACACAGGCACTTCGCATTGTTATCCAACAACATCACACACTGTCAGCCAAGCCAAGGATATGATGTACTGGTGCTTGAACAACAGTGCCAAGACAGTCGCAGGGAAGGATGGGGGAAGGTGTTTGAAACATGCAAACCTATTTTCTTCTTTTGATTTCCCACAGTTTATTTCCCGCATGAGTTTTCAGTTCTGGAAATATTAAATATGAAAGACAATGGCTTGAAACTACTGTCTTTTATGCCCACACGGAACAAAACAGTCAGGTTTACTTGATTGCTTTAACAACTAGTTGTTTCATACATCTAGTCCTGCAAAAGTTTTGTGATTCTAGCAGAGTAGCTATGTGATATATGGTCACATATTTTGCTCTGTCCTACACAGATCACCATGGCTGTTGCATAGCCATTTTAAAGCTTTCTATGGCCTTCCAGCTACAGTAAGTCAGCTGGAGTTCTCCAGTGCCTAAAGAAGTTTGCATTCATCGTTTGTGAAATACAGTCAAGCACCCTGCTTATCATTTTTAACTTCTCTTTTTCTAATCCTTAAACACTCACCACAGTCACATTATGAGATGAAAAGCAGCCATTGAAACAAAGTGCAAACCTACCTCCTGATGAGTTCCCAGGATTTTTACAGTTTTGGTTCTTTATGAAGTCTACTTTCTGCTGATAACCAAGAGGCAGAGCTGCAGAGTTCTGCAGCCTGTGTTTCTGAGTTCATGCTAAGAAAAAATAAATGTTAACAAAAATGAACCAAATCACTATTATTAGTGCTGGTATTTATTATTGTTGCTGCTGTTGTTGAGAAGTCCCAACAGAATAAATTTTGTAAAGTTCTGATGATTCTAGGGAAAAAGTTCTGGGCCTGATCCTTGGTTGTACTTGCCTTGGATTTCCACCATCATAAGAATTATGAGCTTAAAAAACAAAATGGGAGAAGCATAAGAAATTTCCAACTTCACAGCAAATCATTTTTTATAATAAAACAACTCTGTGAGCAATTTCAAATACAGAAGGAGGCAAAAAAATATTTGGCTTTTTACTAGTTCAATTTCTGTATGCAAAACTGATGATATTTCAACTTTTTACAGTCAATTTTTTTGCCATTGCTAACAGTTTTGTGTGCCCAATACTAATCCTTCCCACTGACTGATAAAGCAACCTCCTCAGATTCAGAGCAAGATCCGATTCAAGCAAAATTCTAGCACACACCTACCCCACCCCCTATTCTAGTAGTTCTTTTCCTGATCTTTGTGATAGACTGAAACTGAGCAATGAGATTAAGAAGTAAAATAGTACTTAGCAGACCTTCACTTGCCTCTCTATTGAACAACTATGATTTTATTGTAAATTGAAAAATCACATTTCATATCTGTTTAAAAAGTTATCCTATATAAAAAATTAGTACCTTACTCTCACATATATATTTTAAGATTAAATTCCATAAAATTATGTTAAGTGTTAATCGAGAACTTTTAGAAGTCTATATGTAGCCACAGAATTAGTCTCCAAAATGGAAAACTGAAACAAGCAGAGTAGGTCTCCAAGATAGATACCTTACCTGCTGGAATATCCTGCAGCTTAAGTACCTCTGTTCCCACCACTGAGAACAGAAGAGTCCAGATGGCTATTTTGGAAAAGACAAGTCATTTTTAAAGTGCTTCAGCTACATTCTTGTAAGGAAAATGCACAGTGATAATGCCTACTTGATTTCAATCCTGCTAAGACTTTATTCTACCCACTGTCTTAAAGTAAAGGTAAAAGCTAACCAAGAATTTAAAAAAGTAAATGATTTGTAATAGAATTTATGTGCTTCAGTCTTTTGACACCTTGTCGAACACTGGAGAGGTGGCAGGAAAACCATCACAACCACTTTTATTTTTCCTTCAGCTGACTGCAAGTCATCAATCACTTTTGCAAGGACGCATCTCAAAGGCTGGTTTGATGTATCCACCTGACAAACCTTACACAGGCTTACTCAGATTGTGGTTTTATACAAACTAAGTTGCAAAATTCTCCATCTGTGCAAAGTAATAACAAAATGATTCTCCTCTTATCTGGCAAAGACTCTCTCTTCGTTCTGTTTCTTTGAATGCTGAGTCTGCAAAGGGATCTAAGCTCTGAAGCTGATGACCATGACTTGGAAGCATTCACTAAGATCCAGTGCCTGAATATGTGGCAGGAATTTTAGTGGTGCTTACTCAAGCAAATAAGGTGTTTTATATCTCATTCAGGCATAGCTAAGTATATACGTGTCCAAATACATACACAGTAACATTTGCAATAAATGTGGATGCACATCTAATATTTATAGCTTTTGGGTGCTAAAATGAATACTCCTCTGAAAAAAACATTATCCTAAGGGATACATTTTTCAACCTACATGCACAAAATTCATTTCAGAAAGCTAAACTATTATCTCTAGAGCCTGTTTTTGTTGTTTTTCCCTGCCACACATTGTGGCTGATACCAGTCACATTTATAAGTACTTGAAGACTACAGTAGTATTTGGATTATATTACACAAGTAGTATTCAATGACTACAAACTGTGTTTTAAAGCATGATGGAGAGGAATGCACTTATGCATGCTCCATTTTCTAAAACAAGGCCACATGCAAAGCCCTGCCTCTGGTATGGAATAACACCATGCATCAGTAAAGGCTTGGAACTGATGAGAGAAAAAGCTTTGAAGACTAGGAGCTAGGGTTTTGGTGAACAAGACCCAGGAGTATACCTCTGCAAGGATGAAGGACAGCCACTTACTGGGCTGCATTAGCAAGTGTATACTCTTGCTAGCAAGTCAAAAGGAGTGTTTGTTCTCATATATTTTGCAGTTGTGAGACCACATTTGGAGCAACGCCTCCAGCTTTGGGCTCTCTAGTACAAGAAAGACCAACAAACAGGACAAAGTCTAGTGGAGGGCCACCAAGATGATGAGGGGGCTGAAGCATATGGTGTATGGAACAGAAACAGGGTTGTTCAGTCTGATGAGGAGAAGGGTAGAGACAGGAATATTGTGTCACCTTTAACTACCTGCCAAGTGGTTACAGAGAAAATGGTGTCAGAGACACAGGGTGATACTACAAAAGCGAATAGACGCAAGCTGCAGCAAAGGGAAAATGGCAGGTTGCCTCAGAAAGACTGTCAAATCTCCATCTTCAGAAATTTTAAAAACTTTGCTGGATAAGACCTGAGCAACCTTATCTAACTCTGAAGCTATGAGATCCAGACCTCTCAAAATTACTTTGCTTTCATTACTGCCCTCACCGCACCCCACCAAAACCAAATCAAAACAAAAGAAACCTCCAACAACAAACAAGCCAGGTTCATCAGTTTTATAGCCTCATATTGCAATGGAAAATATATCAGTTCAGACACGTATAGAACATTCTTGATCACAGAGCTTCTATGAGGTATAGAGATACTAATGTTTCCACAGAGCAAAAGATAAAACAGAAACTAGATGACATGATGACGCTGTCACTTACTGAAGTTGATAGGAAACTTACAATGAAAGGGGTTTATTCTGAAAAACATAGTCATCAAAATACTTTGTAACATTAGGCCTGTCAGGCAAAGTTTTGATGACAAATGAGTTCTATTAGAAACTAAGGCTAATTTCTGCCAGCTCACTTTCTGGGCTCCCAGTGTTTCCCTGTCTACAACAAAAACACTTCTTATGGCACACATGTCCCACTGGATGGGCAGATCTGGGAGCCCTGCATCTGACCATTGCTGAATGTCCTCCTAGGCCACCTTGCACTCAAGAATGCTGCAGGAAATAGGGCTAAGCCAACAGTCCAAACTCAGCATTGTTTCAGCTTCATGGAGCAAAATGTTCCCAGTGGAAATAGGAAAAAAACCCCAACCCTGTGCATTCTTCCTAAATAGTTATTCCTGCACAATTCTTCATTAAAAGAAATTCTGACTTCAAATCAGCTGTCTTTGACTTCAGACATAAATTTATACAGTTTCACTGTGTGTGCAGTTGCAGGCTTTGAACATCTCAGCAGCCAGATGTGGGTGAGAAGTCTGTGAGCTACATTGCGCATTAACACAGATTGGTATCTCTCAGACCCTTTATTTGTGAATTTTTCTTTTTCTGTGAAAAGCCTTTCAAGTTTTGTGGGAAATCTTTTAAGTGACACAATAAATGTCAGGATTGGTTTACACAGTCCAGCAACTGCGAGGAAGGGCGGGGGGAAGAAAAGAAAGTTAAGATTAGCCTTCACGTTTCCAGGATTCAAAGCTGCAAACGTATTGGGCACAAAGTCTTAGGATCTGAAGTGAAACACATTCCTTCAGTCCTTTTAACCTTACTTGTCAATGCCATTGCTTTCACATTAAATTTTCCTGTTATGGAAAGATTACCTTTCAGACTGAGGATATCCACAAGTAAATGAAAAATGTCTTCCTTTGTTTTGTGAAATCATTCCCTTGTCTTCCTGAACTACAGCCAAGAACTGTTTGTGATAGAGATGATTAATGCAGAAATCAAGACTAATGTGAAAAGCCCTGGGAACAGTTATTTTATCTGTCAGCTTTTACTTTCAGTTGCATCAGGAAAGGCATACACATATTTCTCTCCATGGGAACCAAAGTCCATAAATTGTTATAGTATATTCCTTACTGCTGAGAAGCTTAGGCGGGCAACCTCACATAGTATCATCTGGTTCATTACTCAGAGCTTTCAGCTGACTGTGATCATAATGCCTCAGAAAAACTCAAGTATGGTCTTTTTCTTACCATTCAGTTTAAAATGGATGACCACCATTTTAGAAAGAATTTCTGTTTTACTGTACTAGACTAGTGCTTTTACTCCCCATTGTATGTCTTTGGAGAATGCTCTATTACCTTAATCTTGCAGCTTCTTAAATCAAAAGCAATAACTGTTGCAGTCATTTATTATTAATAACGATAAAAGCTTTATTCTCTTCATGACATGTAAAAGAAAGTTGCACTTGTTCATGGCTTTGTTTCTTTAGCTTCATGGTTCCATGGAGAATGGGTCTTTGGAATCTCAATCTTCAGGTCAAAACAGTTTGTACGTCTGCTAAAACAAATAATAATTAGAAAGTAATTCCCCTGCTGCCTATCACTCCTGGCTACAAGAAGCTTCTGGAAACAGACTTAATGAATCATGTATCAGGAATGAAAGAGTTCAATTTTTTTTTCTGATCTCACATTTAAATCCAAATCTTTAACTTTAAAACAAGCACAAATTAATTTTTTTTTTAAGAAAAAACTTCATTAACTCTGAAAATCAGCAATTTCTTTCTAACTTCCCAATACATTTGCAGATATGACATTGCCTGCCATTTGAGTAAACTTTGTCTTTTGCGAGTGGACTGGTGAATCTGAACTTCTGAAAGCTGATTACCACTGGAGTAATTTAAGATAACCCTTCAAACTTCTACTGCTCTGCACCACAAAGATTCTACTTGAGGCTGTGCTAATCTTTGACTTCCCCTTTGGAGGAAAGTAATATTCTTTTCTTATACTACGTCGCTATAGCAATATTAAAAGGGATGGTTAACATACTTTACTAGGAAACTAAGAATAAGATTTAATGTATTATTTATGCATCTTGCTAATTGAGTAGGTTTGTACAGGTAAATTAATCTGATATTTCACAACTGCATTAAAAACTAAGATACAAACTCACACAGCTGTTTCTATTGCATATCTGCATACCAGTAATACATGTTATTAACTAAAAATGCTGAGGTTCGTCCATTGTTTTCATTTTCACTGCTGTAGTGTTCCTGTCACCACCACAAAATACATCTCAGAAATGGGATTTATACCTTCCTAGCTCTTGAGCCTGCTACCACAGACAGTTAACAAGAGCTGCCTTGCTCATGCCTCTTCAGGAATTAATGAGTAAGAAAGCAATTGCAGTAGAGCTGAAAGACAAAAGTAAATTGTGTCCTTCCTAAGGATGCCACTAAATGTGAATAATTTCAGCTCTAACACATAATTGGTCATAAAGAAACCCATCTACCATTAACAAAATATTGATGTACTGTGTTTCATGCCTTTGCCATTACAGAAGGGGCTTGTTAACATGAATTTTCTCAAAGCCTTATAGAAGCAGTTTTAGACATATCCACAAATTCATTCTTATTGATAACTTTTTGACAAACACTTTATTATCCTAAAACTCCAGTACATACTGGATTTGCATAGCATCATAGAATAGTTAGGGTTGGAAAGAACATTAAGATCATCTAGTTCCAGCACCCCTGCCATGAGCAGGGACACCTCACATTAAGCCATGCCACCTAAGGCTCTGTCCAGCCTGGCCCTGAGCACCGCCAGGGATGGAGCATTCACAACTTCCTTGGACAAGCCATTCCAGTGCCTCACCACTCTCACAGTAAAGAATTTCTTCCTTATATCCAATCTAAACTTCCCCTGTTTAAGTTTGAACCCATTACCCCATGTCCTATCACTACAGTCCCTAATGAAGAGTCCCTCCCAGCATCCTTATAGGCCCCCTTCAAATACTGGAAGGCTGCTATGAGGTCTCCACGCAGCCTTCCCTTCTCCATGCTGAACAGCCCCAACTTTCTCAGCCTATCTTCATACAAGAGGTGCTCCAGCCCCCTGATCATCCTCGTGGCCCTCCTCTGGACTTGTTCCACAGTTCCATGTCCTTTTTATGTTGAGGACACCAGAACTGCACACAATACTCCAAGTGAGGTCTCACGAGATCAGAGGAGAGGGGCAGGATCGCCTCCTTCGACCTGCTGGTCACGCTCCTTTTGATGCATCCCAAGATACAGTTGGCTTTCTGGGCTGTGAGCGCACGCTGCTGACTCATGTTCATTTTCTCATCAATCAGCACCCGCAAGTCCTTCTCCACAGGGCTGCTCTGAATCTCTTCTCTGCCCAACCTGCAGCTGTGCCTGGGATTGCTCCAACCCAGGGTAGGACCTTGCACTTGGCATGATTAAACTTCATAAGGTTGGCATCAGCCCACCTCACAAGAGTGTCAAGGTCCCTCTGGATGGCATTCCTTCCCTCCAGCGTATCAACTGAACCACGCAACTTGGTGTCATCGGCAAACTTGCTGAGAGCGCATTCAATCTCACACTGTCCATGTCACCGACAACGATGTTGAGCAAGACCCTGATTGAGTTATTTCACTCTGTGCCCTAAACATTAATTGATGCACTACTGGAAGATAGTGAAAAGTGTCCACTATTAGCTAACAGAAGACAGTTTACATGACACAACTTGCTCTGAATTCTTCCTGGATATTATCCCTCCAGAATTTATGATGTTGATGGAACATCCTGAACAAAAAAGGGGACATACCTTGCAAATAATATCTGTTTCAAACACACTTAAAAACCTCTGTTTCCACTTGATGCATGTTTGCAACATGCATCTTCAGTCTGGTTTGCATAAATATTTTAACAACCCAGTTCAATGGAAGGAATGCTTTATTAAGATAGTTTTCAATAAAATTTTAAAAATTATAGAGGGAAAAAAGGAAACAATCTGTTTCATTACAGTCTTAATCAAAACAATTTAGTACTTACCCTTTTCAATGAGAAGGAAGTATTCTATGCTGCAAGGTCACTAGACTCCTTAGCTTTCAACTGAGTTTTTTGATAAGCAAGCTATACAGCAGGTGAGTATCTATTTACAACAATATGGAGCCATAAATGAAAAATCAAGAACACTTCATTCTGTTCAAGAATAAAATGTGAACAGAAAGGGAACAAATTCTGAGTTTCAGGTGACCCTTTTCCCAGTGACAAACACCATAGTGTTAAAAGATATCACCATAGAATATCCAACTTTCTGAAGACAGTTATTTTCTTGCATAATTACAGTTTTAGTTTCTGATATAAGGTCAGGACAGTTTCATTAGAAATCTCTGCCAAACTAACATGCTGATTTTGCATATTAAGCAGCATTAAAAACATCTGATATTTTAGTGTAGAAGTTACCTCTCTGTGCGTAAAATCCACACTAAATTAATACTAAACTTTTTTCAATGAACAGATGTCTGATATTCATTGTCTTGATTAACTTCTACTGTACCTGGGCACAATATAGTGCCAATAAAGTTATTGAAATTGAATTAACTTCATCTTTTCATGGTACATTATCCCTTTGATGACTCTAGATCATGGTTTGATTTAATGCTCCTGGTGATGAGAGAGACTAAAAGTTAAAGAACGCCATATGTGATCAGAGATGAGGAAGACTTTAGGAGGGACTTTTGTTATTGAAATAAAACCTTGTCAATTTCAATCCATCCTAAAAAAAAAATAAATAAAAAAATTTGGAAAAATATATCTTTGATATATTTTCCATTGTACATTGGGAAGTCACCTGAGTACTAACATTTGCTTTGTGGATTATTCATTTTTCAGCAAAAATCTTGCTTTTATTTCCGTGTGCCTCCATATTCCAGTGGAGTTGCCTTCAAGAAAAAAAATCAGAATGTTGAGGGAAAATGCAAGTGCAACATTTACCATAGTGTTCCATCTCACCTATGAAAATATCCTGTCACTACTGAGGAAAGCTTGAGTAGAGGAAGCTCCAAGTTCTTAGTCATAGATCACAGAATCACAGAATGGTTCGGGTTGGAGGGGACCTTAAAGCTCATCCAGTTCCCGCCCTGCTGCCACAGGCAGAGACACCTTCCACTAGACCAGGTTGCTCAAAGCCCCGTCCAGTCTTGTCTTGAACACTTCCAGGGGTGAGGCACCTACAACTTTAGTTTCAGGCAGACTGTGGTTTTGGTTTTGGTTGGGTTTTTTTGGTTTGTTGGTTGGTTGTTTTTGTCGTAGTTTAAGGCCTGCCACACGGCCCACTCACTGCCCCCCCACCTCCTCCCTCAGCTCCCGGAGGGATGGGGAAGAGAATCGAAAGAATACAACTCCCA
>WYDI02024758.1:0-16270 GCA_009867235.2 Psittacus erithacus | reverse complement strand
AAAACTGTCATAACAAGGCGAAGTTTGTCAAACAAAACACCACATTTGATTCATTCTCAGAAATAAGTAAGTATTGCTTTTACGCTGAAGTTTAACTCCCTCCTAGCTTTGCATAAACTACAGTAAAGGAAAGAAATACCACTATGGAAGCAGCTCTGGGTGCACAACGCTGCTCCCAACAGCTTCACTGCTACAAACAGCTGTAAGACAAACAAAGTTCAGCTTCCTCAGCAGGAGCAAAGTGGGGGGCAGTGCCAATGCTGGCTGGCTGCGGGCCAGGCTCAGGTCTGGAAGGGGCAGCCGGAGCCTGCCTGCAGCGTGTGCTAACAGCCACACCGCAGCTGGCCCTCAGCCCTGTGCCACAAGCAAAGAGTCCGCTTTGAAAGTTACAACTGAAAACCCCACCAAGTTGTATGTGAAGGACGGGCACTGTCCTGGGGAAAGGGTGAGGGAGCCATCTCTCACCAAGCACTCATAGGGAGGTTCAGCTGGAGCCTTAAGCTGCAAATGCACAATTTCAGATGTAACTATTCTACAACAACTGCTGAACACTTTGGACTTTTTGCAAAGTATCACGAGGAAGCACATCTGTGCCTACAGAGAAGGGTGTAGGAGAAACTATCCTCTCATCTTGGCATTAGAATGTTTACCATAAAGCCACACTTCACTGTTATTTCCATTCTTTTTGCCATCACAAATTGGGATGCAGAGAGAGGACACATGACCACAGCTCTGCTGAAATAGTTTAAGTAAGTGCCTTTCTCCTCTGCAGAACCCATAACCCCAAACCAGCTGCTGGACAAAACTCAAAGCAAAGCCCACAGGGCAGTAACCAAACTTAAAGTCCAGCACAATCCAGCAGATGCCCTTCAGCCCTGTGTGGATTCCTGCACACAAGTTAGACCAAACTCTCGCAAAGGACAGTTTATACTGACACCCCCTCCCCTTCTTTTTGGCCTTCCTAAGAAAAGTGTCTTTTAGCAGCAACCTATTGAAAGCATTTCCATCCAAACAAAACTGAGCATGCTTTGCAAAGAGAAATGCAAACCAGAGATCCTGATTTTCCCTCGGAGTTCAGAGTACTTTTCTATCCTGGTGAGGAAGCCACGAGAGGCAGCAGGTTAGAGCCTTTCCTGACCCTGCCTGCCTTAACACACCTGTGTTTTCAAACTGCTCCTAAGTGGAAAAAAGTAAAAACAAAGCTCAGTTTATAACCTCTGCTCAAAAGAAGTGCAGCAGCAGCAGGGGGAGGTGGTAGGGTGTAGAGGAAGAGGAGCATGCTGTGTACCAGCTTTAAGGACAAGAGAACATGCTGCAGTGACAGCAGAACAGCTGCATGTGCCCCCACTTACTCTTGCATTCTTAAGCTCTCCTAATTCAAGAGGAGGTATTTCCCTGACTTTCATCCTTACTCTTAACAATCCCAGCTTCTCAACTCTAGTATTTGTTTTTCCCCTTGTCTCACCTGTTAACACTCCTGTTTTCAGGTGTCCAAACCTGCTGTCTCTGACCCTGTCTGGCTGCGGCCATGTTACAGATGACTGCATCCTGCTGCTTCTCAAGAACTGCCCAAACCTCAGGACACTCAAACTGGAAAACTGTGTGCGGATCACTGACCAGACCCTGGAAGCAGCAACCCTCTATGGGAGCTCACTGCAAACCCTCCATGTGGATTTCTGCCGGAATATAACACAAACTGGTCTAGAGAGAGTCAGGGAAAAGTGCCCTTCAGTAATGCTGAGAGCAGAGAGAAGTGCTAACATGATTCCAGACAATAAGCCAGGGAAAAAGTTGATGCTTGAAAAAGCATCAAGAAAACTGGTTCAGCTTTAAGCGCAACAAATTGTGTAATGTGCCATCAGTCAGTGTGGGTATCTGAGTCACTGCTGCCCTCCTCTAGGGGAGCAGTGCTAGACTGACCTCTGGCTGCCTTTCTGGCTGCGCTCTGGCCTGAGTCCCAGAAAAGGCTGCCCTAGGAAAAGGCATCCATCTCCACCTGGACAGCCTGTTTGCTTTCTCATATTCTCTAGAACTGGAACCCCCTGCACTACTGCCTCAAAATGCTAGCCCTAATTAAGCCCAAAATCTCTCGTCACAGACGAGTGGAATGCACCTCACTTGGAGGAGAGCAGCAGTGGTATGTTTTATGAGGTAAAACAATAATGGGACAGAGCTCAATAATTCAATGGAACATAACAAAGTTTAACAGTGGTTTGACGATGTTCAGTAAGTTTAATATCAAAGGTCACCTTATTAATCACTGCATTGAAGAAATATACAAAGGAAAACTGAGTTTGAATTGAGTTGGAATGAGTGAGACAGAGCCTGGAGACACAAGGAGTAAGGAAGACACTCCTGCTAAGTCCCAAGGTTAAGAGTGAAACCTCTTGCTTTCTGAGCTCCTTAGGTAATGGGAAAGTGCATAAAGCTGCAGCAGATAGAGCCTAGGTAATTGCGCAACTTACACAGATATCAGGGAAGGAGTGATTAACCAATTTCTGTTAAAAGATACAGCTATATGCTCATCCCACCCATGCACGGTGAGAACCACACCAGCCAAGATCTTTCTAGCAAAAGCAGAACAGCTGACAACCATCACTTCCTCAGTGATCAGTGGCTGTAGCTGATGTGCCAGGCTTGTTTATTAAACCAAGGCTGCATGGCAATGTACACAAAACATAGGGTGAGCCTTCACCTTATGTACTTTGACCAGATATGCCAGGTTATTGTTTGGAAGTTGACATTAATGGAAGTATGACACAAACAAAATGCTAGTTCACAGAACTTACCTGTAGGACAAGACAGTGACTTCCAGCCTGTAGCTTTAAATGCTAATTGAGGAACACACTGCAGTACAGAGCTATATAAACACCTGTTTCTCACTGCAAAGTACAAAACCAATATCCATCTTCATCCCAAACCACAGGGCTGTCCCTTTCCTGCGTGCTGCTCTGCTACATGGAAGTGAAACATTTTTCATGAAGGGTTCCTATGGTGCTGCCTACAAAATCTGACACCAAAGGTTGACAGTTTTATTCTGCTATATAAAACCTGTCTTCAAATCACATGCTGGGATTTGATCATGGTAGTGAGTGCTGGGATTGGGAATACTCTGTTCCAAGACTAGAGGCACATACAGATTTGCCTGAATAAAGACAAACGTTAGTGTGTCAGCTGTAGTGCAGGTACCTGTCAGCAGTTCTGCCTGTTGAGTCTGGCTCAGTAATCATACAGAACAATCAAATTGTGTCAATTACTCAGGTTTTTGCCTCAACTCCAGCATGCTATTTTCCAAAGCAGCTTGTCTCCTCTCCTGTGCTTTATTGTGGGGGCACATCCTCAAATTCCACTTTCCATTATTTTCCATATTGTTCAGCAATTCTGCCATGAATTCAGAATTCTAGCTCCTGGAGAGCACACCATAATCTAGAATCCTGCCCATTCTTGCTGACTCTGCAGCTCACCTTGTATTTACCTGAAATTTTTCTCCCATTCAACACAAGCCACTGAAGAGCTTTACACTTACAAAGACAGATGAGTAACTCAGGCTATGGATAACCTGGTTGCCCTGGAGGACCAGGTGTCAGTTCAGTTTAGACATCAAACAGAAGGCTGCACGCAGACTGTGGAAACTAACAGTTTCAGCTGAAATCACAACGACATCTACAGCAGTTAGGATTTCATTTTAAATTCAAACCTTACCCAGAGCAGAAATACCTGAGTGTGTGTCTCCTTAAAATTAAAGCACATTTAGAAATACTAACTTTCGGAAATACTGTTCAGTCCCATGGAGGGAGTCAGCCTTCCTGTCCCAGTACACAACAATCACCCAAAACTTGGTCGCTACAGCAACCTCTGTGCACATACCACAGCAAGCCTCTTTCTCTTGACAGGAGAGGCTCTGAAGTTGCTGATAATCTTCCTGCACTGGTCAGAACATAGATGAAATATACTAGTTACAGACATGTAACCTGTAACTTTTATCGCTGCAATTCAAGAATATTAAGACGATCAAGGCTTAAATAACCTGATGTCACTGTTGCATTTTAACAGTTGTATCTACACACACAGCTTTGCAGACTTGCTACATGTCTGCATTTTTATCTTTTATGTAACTGGAAGACCACAGGAGCTAGGTTTTCCTCTAAGGAATGGAATTTGTAACCTCTTAAATTCCTACTTAACAACTTATTAAAGGTTGCCACAAATATCTAACCTGATACATGTTTTTCTTCACAGTTAGAGAACAGCATGACTGCAGCACCTCTTTGCTGAAGCAAAAAGAACACATGACAAATGACTGTTGAAGTAAAGCAGACCTTCCCCCCCCTGCCCCCTACTGGCATCTCAACTGTAGAAATGCGTTGTGAAGTTGGGCCTCAATTACTCAGGAATACCTGGCTTGATTTCCCAACTTCTCATGTGCTCTTTTTACCATACTGCCTCTCTTTTCATTAAAGCTACGTGCGGCTTGAGGTGTCACAATGGAGAACTTGGCTCTGATGCCTGAGGTAGTCTTGAAAGACAGATCCATTTCAACTGACTCACTGTCTATCATTCATGCTTGAACAGAAGAAGAGGAAACATGTTATCAAAATTCCATCTGAAGCCAGTTTTTTTACTGCAAGAGTAGTACTGTACAACTGGGTTTCCAATCAGTTTCTCTAGAAAGGTAAATTTAACACAATCTCAGCAGAAATATTTTAATAGACTGCATCCTGGGCTCTTGTTCTTCCCCGTGCAAGAACTGATGAGCTAGCCATGAACTCCTGAAAGCATTCTTTATGCAGCGCATCAAAAATGGAGACAGAACTTTACAGCTCTCAGCAGAAGTGAATGTACTTACTTCTCTTTGCCATGCTGGTTAACTGATCAACAGATATCCTTTGGTACTCTCTAATTTGGCTGAGCTAAGAAATAAATCACAGCATTGCAGATTCAGTTAAACACAGCTGAAATTCTAGAAAAATACTTGATGGGTATGAGTAACCATAAGAAACTCACCCAGAAGACAAACAAAACCAATCATTTCATCACAGCAGCATGCCACTGGAATATTCTGTTATTCCACTAACTCATTCCTAAAATTTAATAAAGCATGTAACAGAACAAAACTGGAAGCCCAGACAGGAAAGACAAACAGCACTCCTAAACGAGCAATTACAACTTGGAAAGGAGATGGCTGGACTGAACAAACTTACTGTGATGTGGAAATTGGGATGGTGACACAATTCTTACCTTAAATACACAACTGGTGAAAACCCCCAGTTTCAAATACTGCTGACAAGCCAAAACAAGGCAGGAATTATGTACAGTCACATTAGTAACTAAAGACCTTCTCCTGATGCCAGCTCACTAAGCACTCTGATGAAAGATGAATCTCTGTAGACCTGACAACCAAAAGATTTTCAAGTAGAAACAAGATAGGAGAGCAGGTTTGCATCTGCCCATATACTACTTCTGCATTTTTGCCAGTTTTCTATCAGGACTGTTTGGGGAGGTGGGGGCAGTGGCAGTGTGGGTTTTTTACTTGGCAGAGCTACAGAGGGCCTTAGAACACTCTCCTACTTGGTTTCTTTGCCTATTTGTGTACAAATGCTCAAAGTCATATTATTTTGCCCATCCTCTTCTTCAATGGGGATATTGGTTCATGACATGGTAAAATTTGAACACATTTGTGTTGATACATTTTTTCAGCACCCGTAATAATTTTACTGCTTAGCAATCTAATTTGAAAAGTAAGTGTATATAATGAGTACATTTTATTTAGGGTATTACATAAGGATGGACGCATGTTAACAGTTTTCTTCAGTTCCAAGACATTTGAGTTCTGTCAAAGTTCTCTTAAGATTACTAAAACTCTTTTTACTCTTCACAGACCCCAGCTTTAACTTCCCAGGTGTGGAGGGGGGGCACTTGTTATTTATCATTTTATGAAAGTACTAAAAGAAAGGTGATGTAAACCAAGATGCCTATTTGGAAGCTGCAGCAGGTTATCAGATGCAGGTGGCAACCAAGGCTTCCTTAAGTCCTCTGCTTCCAAAAGCTTGTGCCTTTTCCTATGCGATAGGGTAAAAGAACAACCAGCAGACCCTTCAGATTTTCACTGTAACAACATATCTGAGCTTGGCAATAAGGTAAAAAGAAACCAAACAAAGGCTGCAGCACAGCCAAATTGCTTACTTACCAACAGAGGCTTTTTTTATTTTTGCCATTGCACTTCATCACACAGTCAAAAGGGCTAAAGGACACATCTAAATCAAGCTTCCAGAACTGACCTAATTGACTGTTCACCTCTTTCGTGGAGAGTACATACTTCTGTTCAAGCATATGTTCTGTTCTTCCCAGTCCCCTCTAAGCACAACAGACACACATTTCACCTCCTCCAGCTGAACCAACACTACCAACACCAGCTCCAGCAAGAGCGAGGCTTCCAGCTCACGTAACGTGCCTACCTCTAGTCTCAGGGACTGGCTGCTCATCAGTGTTGTAGTGTGTCTACCTGCTTCAAAGGGCTATCCAACTGTCTGATAGCCCAAAAGGCTAGAGAGGTACTTCCTAGGTAGGAAAAAGTGATTGGAAATACCAGAGATGGTAGAGAAGAAATTATCTAATCCCTAGGTGAAACCAGGATAAGCAACAGAAATTATGGGCTTTGAGAAACAACAGCCTTACATGTTACTTCTGTAGCTAAAACGTTTTCTCTGGTTATGTTTATAATTTAACACTTAAAGCTTACTGTGCCTCCATCTCATTATGTGCAGTGGGTCTAGATAAACACGTTGTCATACACACCTTACAAATACCACACATCTGTTAGCACTGACACACACTGCTTCAGTCATACACAGATGTCCCACCCAATGCTGAAAGACTGAGCTGCACTTTTATTTTAACCACCTGCATATATGATCTACTTATACTACAGAAGGCAGAAATACACTGGCAATCCTAATTCCCCTTTCTGCACAGTGAGAGGGTTGCCTACATAAAATACTCTCAAACTGACATAAGTTAGAACTTTCTCAGATGGTCTTCAGTAGCAGGACATAATCAGTGTTGCACATTCTTTACCTGGGTATGCAATTATGTCTAAGAAGCATTATGCAGGAAACCTGAACATGATTCCAGTCTCTCTCAGATGCCTGAGCAACAAAAAAATGTCAATCAGCAGGCTGAAAGGAATGCATACACAATGGAATTACTGGGGGGAAAAGCAGTAGGATAACATAAAACCAATTCAGCACGATGGTTTTAATGATACTAAAATAGAACATCCAAAGGGCAAGCACAATCGATTAAAAAAATCTTACCTGAAGCAATCAAGCACAACCCTTTAACCAACATTTACCAATATAAAATCCTCTTTCACTTAGCTGGAAACTTTCTCCAAAAAAGTCCATGTTATTCAAGCAGTCAACTACACAGCCCACACAAAGCTATCTTCTTAGACATAGCTCTATTATTTTCTGTGCCTAATTGGAACAGGCTGACAAATTAGTAGCAGGAATTCAGAGGCATAAATGAAGTCTATGCAGAACTTCACAAAGCAGTTTCCCCTTTTATTTGTAATTGTCTGTTCTTCACTTATTACACTTATACATTTAGACTAAGAAATGGATATACTCTCCCACAACAGAGTGCTGGGACACAAAGTCTCAGTCCAATTCGGAACAATAGTACATAAAGAGGCAGGAAACTAAGTCTGCATGATGTCAGAGCCCTGAGTCCCTCCTTTTTCCAACCCCTCCCTAGGATGCTTCATAAGCCAACAACTAGCCCTAACTGAAAGACGCTTACCAGATAAAACCCAGACCTGCACATTCTTACAGCTCATCAACTCAGCCTTCTGAACACTGTCAGCTGGCAGCAATACACCAGGTCAGCCTTGGACAACTGGGAAATCTCTCTATCCATCTCTGCTAATGTACAAAACCACAGGAGGAAAAACAGCAGGAATTTCTACCCTCTTTTCCAGACTCAGATGGCCAAGTGTGGTCTCAGGTGAGACTAAGTTACTGAATGTTCTCTCTAGCCCTCAGGACTCACAGCATCCTTACAGAGGAGACTCAGTGAGGATGGGAGGAGGAATTAGGGCAGAGCAGCAGTGACTCACTGGAGGACAGACTGGACCATTTTCCTCAGCCCAGGTAAATCCTGCTCCTGAACACCAAGCAGCATCTATAGCTTGATACAGTTTTGATATAGATGCTGAAGACAGATAGAGATCTGTTCTTCAGCACTTCCCAAAGACACAGAACAACGTCTTTGTACAGGACATCACTGGCCAAATCAAATATGAACATCACAGTGTAAGCCACGCTCTGTTGATCGCAGTACAATCACAGCAGCAATCAAACAAGACCAAACACATGACATTTACTGAAACAACGGCATAATTAAGAACATGTACAGAACCTACAGCCTTGACTAGTACCCTGCCACTTCCATTTTGATTGTTTTGCACTCCGATCAGGAATCGACGACATCAATCTGTACATTAAAAACCATGTTTGGTTTTGGTTTGTTTGACAAGATTTCAAGGTTACTGAGCAAGGTGGCAGTATGTTGTTACTGGCAACAACTACTACTCTGGAGGAGAAAAATGTTTAAGTGAACATCAAGAAGGAACCAGGTACAACGTTAACTTGTATTGAAGTATGAGGAATAAATGATACGCCTGAAAAAGCCAATACCTCAAACAGACACAGAATGCAAAGCACATCAGATGCACTGATGGTAAACATTTTCAGATGCTACAAATGTCACACCCTGTCTAAACAGTGGAATACAAAATTTTCCTGAGCCAAAGTACGGAAGTATGAAGACTGAGTAAACCAACCACAGTTCACAAATGCATCCAAGCAACCAATTCTTCAATTTGCTTTATTCTTCTCTGCGTAAGGAACCCTGCACAGGCAATTCAAATTAAAACAAAATAAATATGTGAATATTCATGTAAAACTGTCCTTGCTAATGAACAATTATACACAATGTACAACTCTTCATGTTCACTGGGAGGGCTTACAAATGTACTATTTCCAACAAAAATGCACCAAAATGTCTCCATGCAAACTTATCAAAAGTGACCAAAAAAGGAGGAAAAAAAAACCCCTTACCCATCATCCTTTTTTTGCTTTCTTTTTCCTTTTTTCCTTTTTTACAATCACAAAAAAATAAAAACATCTAAATTTTTGTTACGTTTAGAGTAACTAAAATGTGGCCACTGTCTATTAACATCTGGTTTTATGCTCCTAAAACATCTATGGTTACTGTAAAATTATGTCAACAATGAATTGGACTTAGGGCACTATTTGTAGCAAAAGGAAGATGATTTTGTTCACAGAATGTCAATAATCTGTGTCTGAGCCCTCTGCATTGTCCACATTCCGTGAGAGCATATAATTGTCCATATCTATAGACCTGCAATTATTGATTGCATAGCGCAAACGCTCTGCCATGATTAGTTGACTGGAGTAAGGTGGGAGCCTCAGTTGAAAGAAACAAGTCTGTGAGGTAGGCAAGCTGTCGTAAGGCTGTGGAAACGGATAAAAGGTGGGACACTGTTAAGTTATGAATGAAGCAAAACCCGCAACATTATCCATATTCCATTGCTCCCTCCCTTCCATGCCTGTGTCAGTCAGCATTTTCACATTCTAGCCTGAAAGTCCTTGTAAGCAACAGCCTGTCCTCCCTTATTTACATCACTTGTTTCATCCTTAAGGAAGGGCGAAATGACTGCTGTATCACCTGCTCTGTGAGTACTTCACCCCAGCAATGAAATTCAACTATTGGAAGAGCTGATCACACTATTAGTTAGCAGCTTAGTGGAAGATACCAAGCAACATTCAAAGTACACACCACAGTGGGCCTTAAAATTAGGCAATTAAGAGTGATACCCAACCAAAGGTGGCAGTCAAAACCCTGGTATCTTAGATTTTTGCCAAGTTTTTGATTCATGTAGCTCACAGAGAACATGCTTCCACTGCACAAAACCCAAAAGTAATGCCAAATGAATGCATCCTGTACGTAGAGTAACACACTGTAAATTCATCACAGAGGTTTTAAGCCATTCACTGGTGGTCATATGTTGCCACTTACACATATTTAAAGCTTTAAAAAAAAAGAGTAAAAATTATCAAATAAAAAAAAGGTATTGGAACAGAAAATTACATTGAACAAGTTACAACAGGAGAAGGTTTGTTTCTTGGCAAGAAGTTATTTTGACCTCCCATCATATAACTATAGTAAATGCACCAAATGAATTACGATGCAATTCATGCAGTATATGTCCTTCCACACAATTAAAATGTTCGGTTTTAACAGCTCAGAGCATATCCAATCCCATACTTTCCCTGTAAATTTACAATTATGGAAACCTGTCTCCTATTGCTAAAGGACAGATCATACCAGACAGCAATAAAAAACAGACGGACAGACAGACAAACAACATCAACAAAAACAGCATCTGAAAGCAGCATCTTACCCTATCAACCTTCATTATTTGGAATCGCTGAGATATATCAGCTGTGTTGGCTGGCAATCGAGATCTTCCTGACACAAACCTCATGAAAAGGACTCTCTCCTCATTTGAAAACTCTTCAAGAGTGTGCCAGAACCACTGAACAAGCTGATGCTGCTCATCGACTTCTCGGTAGCGCACAACTTTCTTCAGAACTTCAACTGATATTTCTGGCATTCCACAGACCATTTGCTCCAACTGCTTGGCGGTCAGAAGAGACAACAAAGGAACTGGAACAATCCAAGACATTCCTTCTCTTACAGCAGCCACCTGTTGCCCAAAAGAGAAGATGCATTTACAGTGCCATTTTCTTACCTCTGCTACTTACTGTGCCATCCAAATGCAAAAGCAACATTACCAGCTGAGGAATGGGATAGAGAATTACAGAACACCTGTCAAATACCACCTCTTATGCATGCATCCCCTGTAAGGGCTGTATCCTCTCTCAAAATTCTATAAAATATTACGGGCATTTTTGACTGCAACTGCATATTACAAAATGTGTTTTGATGCAAACCAGAAGAACTTAAAAAAGTGCAAGTTAGCAGCACAAACGATGATGGCTAAACCGAAAAACTGTGTAGATACCATACACCTGAGCTGGACCAAAGTCATATTTGTAAGAAGTCCATACTTGTTCTAGAAGACTTAGGATTTGGTATCTCTGATGAGAAAGTTACCTTTTAAAATGCAGATAATATCATACATGCATCTGTATCTTGAGAAAAAAGGACAAGAATTTTCCTAGCATTTAATTAGTACACTGCATTCACAAGCTTCACTATACAACTGACAAAATACACAAAGCACGCCGACAGGCAATTAACACTTCTCAAAAGATAGCATGAAATAGTTGTAGCTTCTGTACTAAAGCAGACGAGAAATAGCTTGAAGTTAAACAAAACAGTTACTTTAGCTCATCTGTGCTGCTATCATGCCTAATGACAGTGTACAGCATGCACAACGGCAGGTTCATTTCTCAAGCAGAGCTGACAGTTGGAAGCGGGGCTATTCTAATGGAAGACAAGGTCCTGATTTCTAATGCTCTTCTGTCAACTGAGCAATTACTAAGAAAAACAGGACTAATTGAAAACAAAACCCCAAAGCAGTCGGGGGGGGTGTGTGTGTTTGTGTGTGTAAGCCACAGGGACCCAAGTGAGATGTAGAAAGGCAAGACTGTCTTATCCCCCAGTAAACTGGAATGGAAGCTTGCATACATAAACCAAAAACTCTATTTGCATTAACAATGGGGATAAGGTTGCCATGACATTCTTACCTGACGGTCCATTTCATGGAGTCTGTACTCAATTGCCCTCTCCACATATTCTTTCCTGTTTGAAAAGGTAAGCGGGATACTGTTCCCTCCAGGGATTATGGGAACCATTTTACCATCAGCACTTTGGCCAACAAAAGAATCTAAAGGAATCATCTGCAAAACAGGGAACGTATGTTCAGTGTAAGTCACCACTAGTGATCTAAAGTTAATATTTTACTATCTGTCACATAGAACTATAGGAACACAAACTATTCCAAAAGCATGGGAAGTCCCTATTATTCCAGTTATGGGGATACTGGTTTATATAACCACCAAAATTAAGGTCAATCTGATAAGGTAACTGCTTTCAGAATAAACCTAAAAGCTCCAATTTTCATATCTTACCTCATGGAAATTTTCTTCAGTAATCCCACTGTCTTCAATGTGAAGAATGCTGTTGAGGGTCTGCACATAGAGCAGATCTACCTCCTCCAAATCCTCCAAGATGAGTGGGATACAACAAAGTTGCTTCCAGACCATTGGAGCCAAATGAAGATCTAATGGCTTTTTTGTACGAATAGCTACACCCATGAGAATGCCCAAGAACTTAAACTGCATTAGATGTTCATCTAAACATGCTGAAGGGTTAAAGAGAAACCTAAAAGAACAAAGAAGCAGTGAAAATGCTCTAGTATCACTTCCATGCTACTTCATTAGAAGTAAAAGACAAAACATTTCTGAGCAGAGTGTAGTAACTGTCAACACTATTATCAGCAAGGAGTGTCCAAAGCGGAAGATTACTGTTATCTGTTGCTATCAAAATAATGGAGGCTGAGATAGGCAGAACTAATCCTGACCTTAAAGGCTGGCATTCTTGATGCTGTTCTGCATTCTGCCATCAGCAATCCAAGAAGCTCATGTTAAAAACATGCCCTCTCTTCCACAATCAAGTACCATCACAACCCAAAGGAAAAAATATACTAGAGACAATTGTGAAGTCTTATCATTTGGCATAAAACAGTTAATGGAACATTTTAATTTTCACCCACTAATATCTGCAATAAAAGCAAATCCTGGACAACTTACCTATCTCTATTGTAGCCTACTTCAGCTGTAGCATTTGGGGAAGGAATAAGCAGGTCTACTATTCCAGTTTCCAGTTCCTTAAAAATCAACAAACAAACACGCCTTCTTAGAATCAGGGATAACAAACCTATTACAGAAATATATATCGGCAATAGCAATAACATCTTAGTTACAGATAGGGAAAAATGTGCACTTTTTGCTACTGATCTCCTTTCCAGCACTGAATCTGAGAAGTGACACTTATCTTTGGGTATGTGAGGAAGCCTCAGGTGCTTCTGTATTGTATGAATGGAACATTCTGTAATCATGAAACACACTACATCATCTCTTACAAAAGGTATTGTATGGACAGAATGGAGGGCTCCAGATGCTTTCATAACATGTAAGGGCCATATCAAAACTCCAAGCGGTCTACTGTAGTGTGGCCTTATGGCATCTCCTTACCATAATCTAGAAGATTTCTTTACCCCCCGGAGACATCCCTAAGTAGGCAGCTCTAGCTTTGTCGCTCAAGACTGAAGAACAAGTATCTGCTATGCTGCAAAACGGCAATCTGAGAAATACTAAAAGATGCCAGAGAACAAACCTCTACCCAGACATTTTGAACTAACAGACTTTTCATACCTGACACATTTCTGTAATAGTGTCATCAAACACTCCACCTGCATCATCAGCTCCTTCTCCAACCAGTTTCACTTTCCAGGCACGAGAAGGTAGGCGAAGGTCTGATGCATTCAGCTTTACCACTTGCCTTGCTATCTGTACAAAAATGGGCTTGCATTTCCGACCTCTTTCAACAAAACCAAGACCAAACCAACGAACAAACAAGACACAAAAAAGACAAAAGTTATGCAAAATGTATGAGTATAAATATTCATCTGAGGTCTAATGCAACGCCTACGAAACAATACTGACCTGGTTGATATCCTTTTCACAGTAATCTGTGGCCCATAGTTTTTGCCCTGAACCATTGTTTTTCCGATGGAGCGCACCATGGGGAGTGTATAAACGCGTGGTGCCAGCAAGGGCCTTAGCTGTCCTTGAACTATTCCCCATGTTCCAGCATTATAATGAGATGTACTGTTCTGCAATAAAGCAGTGTGAGAATAAACATATTAATAGAGGATATTAATTTCATTCTTTACAACATAAACCCCTTCATAGTGATAACTAGCACTTCAGTGTTTCAGGAAACAGACAGGTCAGCATTTTGTAGTTTTTGCTTTGAGGCCAGGAAGCTTTGGGAAACCGAAACAATGCTTTGACAAGGTTTGCTTTAATCTAGATTTGTATCTTTTCTGATTCACTATAGAAAACTCACAGACCTGTTACTAAGATCCATCAGAAACTGGTCAGAAACTCTCTAGCAACGTGGCATAACACAACACAGCTAATCTGTTTTTTTCCAAACGGAATTTACCTGATTATTGGGACTGAGGTTAAGTAATCTCCATGAAGAGTACATGAGGTCAGAAAAATGGTACAGAAGTCTCAGCCTTGCTCTTACTGTATGAATGCTCACTTCTTTCAGTGCCCCATACTGTGGTGGAATGGCATCAGGTAAACCAAGCTGTAAAGGCACCGAAACACCTACCACAGAAACAGAAAAAAAGCATTATTTCATAAAGGGTACCTGTACTGCTTTGGCCTGAGGTGGAGTTGATTTTCTTTCCAGTAGCTTATGTGGTGATTAGCTGCCTACTGGAATAAACCACGACAGCAGCACAATTAAGAGACTAAGATAGTTTGAAAACCTGCATGGATATAAAATAAACCAAATTTTGTCCCAGTGTTCCAAAGTTCTTGTTACACCCATTCCCCGGGAAACACTAAGACTGACCCAAATGCCCTACAAACAGGGCCTGTTCTTTACCTGGAGCTCTTGGTGGAACAGGTGGAGCTGTCCAGGCAGCACTGTGGCAACGTCCTGCTGAAATCTGTCGAACGTTCTTCCCTTGCAGGACTGTTACGAGGGTTGGTTCTCTGACATGGTTGGTATGGCCCAGTCCCAGCTGACAGTTTATAACAGATGTAAAAGGGACAAAGAAGAATCAACAACTGTGATGATATTTCTAAAACTCTCTGAGTAAAAATTCAGAGCAAATGGTAAAAAAGGGTATTTACCTACAGCATATACTGGGATAAAAAATATTTACTGTATTAGCATTTGCATTTAATTTCAATAGAATATTGCATCTGTACACAATGGGAGCGGCAGACCTAGGTGTCTAAGAAACCTTCAAACATGTAGAAATTGTTTGTAGGCTGAGGAACAAATCTGTGCTGTAGGTCACCTATGTTGCACAGTCTTTCTCATGCATAAGAAAACAAGGCTCATATGTCTCTTGCGTAAATTCCTACAGTAGTTCATGAAAACAACATCTGTGTAAAGAGAAAGTTTACTTAAGCTGTTCTGGTTTCTGACAGGTACATATCATATCCTAAAAGTGAAAATTTCATATCATAAATGTTTTCATTTTTTCTCTTCCAGAAACACAAAGTAAACACCCCACGAAAACAAAATCAAACCAAACTGAAAAGCAAACAAAGGCAAAGACCACAGAGACTCCTCTCAGAAAGTATTCTAAACAACTTGATTGCCAACCCTTCTCAAAATCTCAGTTCTAAATACCTGAGGATGAACTTTGCCCAATCTTCCTGACACCAAGAGCTAAAATATCAAGAGATCAACAGGGTCTTTCCTATACTTGTAGCAGGCAGAACTGCCTAAAAGCTGAGGCACTTTTGAAAATGAGCTATACATGGGTAAGGACTTTTTAAGAGCAAGGATAAAATTAGGGTCCCAAAAAGAGGCCTTACTGACAACATTTTTTCTGACTTGAAAAAATGAGTCTCTAAATAAAGTTCATTTGTATTTTCTTTATGAAAAGCAATTAAACAGTTCACAAATCTGACTGACACCAACCCTGCATTTTATCATGCTGAAAGAAAACTGGCAACAGTTTAAGAAGTAGGTAAAAAGTTGTATTTTTTTATAGGAAGTTTTGATTTTTTAAGGAATGCCATCCAGAGGGACCTTGACATGCTTGTGAGGTGGGCTGATACCAACCTTATCAAGTTTAACCATTCCAAGTGCAAGGTCGTACACCTGGGTTGGAGCAACCCCAGGCACAGCTACAGGTTGGGCAGAGAAGAGATTCAGAGCAGCCCAAGGAGAAGCACTTGGGGGTGTTGGTTAATGAGAAAATGAACATGAGCCTCTGCTACTGCTTCTACTCTGCTCTTGTGAGAGCTCACTTGGAGTGTTGTGTGCAGTTCTGGTGTTCTCAACATAAAAAGGACACGGAACTGTTGGAACAAGTCCAGAGGAGGGCCACGAGGATGATGAGGGGACTGGAGCACCTCCCATATGAAGACAGGCTGAGAAAGTTGGGGCTGTTCAGCCT
>WYDI02024757.1:0-20562 GCA_009867235.2 Psittacus erithacus | reverse complement strand
AGTTACTGGACTGTTCTTATGTCAACCCGTGGGAGTTACATTCTTTCGATTCTCCTCCCCATCCCTCTGGGAGCTGGAGGGAGGAAGGGGGGGAATGAGAGAGCGGCTGGGTGGTTCTGAGTTACCAGCTGAGCTTGAACCATGACAGTGATCTTTTACATATAGAAAAGAGAAAAACTGATAAGAGCCTTGGGAGTATGGCCATTTCTGTGGATTTATTTTTGGTCTCAGTCATCTACAGTTTACATATGATTTATCTGTTGATTCCTTATGTTCAAAAGCTCTTTATAAACACCTGCCAAGTATTTGAAATACAGTAAGCTGAATTCTCTGTGTTTAATTTTAATGATTAAAAGTTGTATTTTTGTAATCTTTGGTTTCTGTTTTAGGGTCCAGGATGTTTTTTAATTTTCTAAAAAAACCAAACATGACATGCTTCAGGAGCTAGAAAAATGAATGAACAAATTTGGTACAGAAAGCAAAACCATTTAAGTAATGAAGACAGTTTAAATTTCATTGGTTTTGTGTTCTGTATTATCCTTCTAGGATTTCAGGTCTGGCCAGTGGTGATTCAGGTTACTCTGCCTGTATTGACAGTAATTCAGTCACTTTCCTCAAAACAAGGCTGTAGTCCTTGGTAGCTCATGGGAAAAAGCCCTATAGCTACTTATCACCATGTATAATAACAAGTCCAAGGCTGCCATGCTTCCATGTGAAACATATTATTAAGAGCTATGTAACTTCTGGAAAGCACTGGAAAACACAGAGTAAACTGAGTTCATTTAGGACATGTTTGACTTTAATACTCATATTTTCTAGAAGATGTGGACTGTCTGTCTTAGGCTGTCTGTGTCTATGCTGTAAAGCTGGTGTGTGCAGAGGGTGTACTTGGCATTTCTGGGCACCCAACCACCTGAACGCAGCTGCTGTATTTCCAGAATTCCCAGGCATAGGTGCAGTATCCTTTGATTGCTTTTACTGAGTTTCTGGATGCTAGAAGATGCACATTAGGATCCACTGTACTCTGCTGTATCAGCACAGAGGAACAAGAGTGCAGGGTAACTCTGCATCTGTCTTCCCTCTTTTTCTTTAGGTATTCTCCGTTTTCGGGGTCAGGAGGGATTCAAAGCCTTTATTAGCTGTGTGCTTTTTCTACAGCTGGGTAACCTGAAGGTATTAAAGAGGGTTTAGATTTGTGGTTTTGGTAGCTCATTCTCACTGGCTGAAAACAGAATCCATGCTACATGCTCAACATGAGCTTGCATGTGTGCCATGCCTGTGTGCACCATAGATGTGCCAAAAAAGCTGAATTCATTGCCTGCCTTCAAAGAGAGACAGACCTTTCAGTCATGTTTGTACTTGGAGAATCTATGCATAACGCAGCTGAATGGAGTGGTCGTTTAGAAGCTTTGACATTGCTGGTAGAGGCTTAGGACGGATTCATTCTACTTACTTTCTTTAAGAAGTGTGATTGCCAAAAAATAAGCTCTGTGCTAAACCACATGGGCCAGGATTTAAAGATGCATGAACCTCTCCTTGTCAAAAACTTCTGGGATTATAATCTAAGACATAGACAAAACCTCTTTGATCCATAGCATCAAACATTAATAATGTTAGCTAGGAGGATGTAGGCATTCTCTTACATGACCAAATCAGTGCTCGTTTATGTATGGCATAACAAGGTACTGACCATTACTTTGCCAGTTTTGCTTTCTTTCAAAGGTTAAAATAATTTTCTCTGGCATCATTTGATTCCTTCAGAACATCTTGACTTATAATAAATATAATCAAAGCATCAGGAAGCTGAGAGAGCAGACCTGAAGGGTGTCTCAGGTGCTCAAAGTTCCAACTCAAGCCCTGATTCCTCGCTGTGGTATGGCACAGCCAGAGAGATCAACTACATAATCCACGTGCTGCGGAACTCCTGTATGTAGAAATTGGTGGTATCCTCATCCAGGATGTTGCTAAGTAGTTGAGATGTGAATAATTACTGGAGGAGTCTTTCTGCTAGCTGCTTGGCACAACTGCATTAGTTTTTTATTAGTGAGGGGAACACAAGAAATCCCTGCAGTTTCCTTATCACTGCAGTAACGCTGCAGACTGTGTTTCCAAGTCTTGTACAGCAGAAATGTCAGTTCCAGCAAAGCTTTTGAAAATTCTGTGGAGATTTGGGGACACACGTTTTATAAGGTGTTGATAGTGCTTTTTGGAGGAGGCTGTTGTTCCCGGATTGTCTTTGTAATTGCTGTCAAAAATACTAAAAGCAGTGATTTCAATCCAGCAAAACACTTAAACATTAATTGCACTTGGAACAAGTGTTTATTGTTCTGGTTAACATCAGCAAGTCTGTCCTTTTGCTTAAAATGAAGTATCAAAGCCTGGCACAAACAGGGTGAGAATGCTTTGGAATTCATAGGAAAATGTCCTAGAAGAGCAAGAGGAAGCCTACTAGGTTGTACTGTTAATACAGAGAAGACTGAGAGGTGTGTTTTGGAGTGATTTGTTTTCCACCAATTAATAGCATGACCAGTTTCTCATAGGAGCTGCTGAATGTTAGAAGTATATGATAGAAGGAGGGTGGCAGGGAAGGGAGAGGAGGTGTGGCGCAGGTGCTGCCTTGCAGTGTATTTGTGCGGTCTCGTTTTTGCAGCCTGGCCCAGGGAGGGTTAGAAGATACTGGAAATAATTTCTGTGTGTTTCATGTGATGATTAACTGTGAGACTAATTCTGTGAAGTGGGTCTCATGTGTTTCTGGTTTTGCATGTGGAAAAGAGGTTTGTAAGATGACTATGGGTGGGCACATTCGTAATCACTTTACAAAGACAGTGGGAGCCTTTCACAACACAGTTGATGGCAGCAACAGCTGCAGTCCTATTGTACACAGAAAATAGCTACAGACAGCAGGTAGGAGGAATGGAGACTGAAGAAGCACTACATTCATGCCAAACATCGTGCTTGTTTGGGTGCCTGGTATTTCTTAAGGAGCAAAAGCCCAGCTGTTGTACATTGAGCAATAATGTGCTTGGCAGACTTGGTGAGAACTGTTTTTCTGGGCAGTATCTGTTTAACCAAATGGTATTGGGTCCTCAGAATCCATAGGCTAGAAAATATAGACTGGTTATAGATTTTTTTTATTTGTTTTTTTTTTAAAGCTTGTTTTGGGCTAGTCTAGGCTGAATGTCTCAATTCATTGATAAGCTGCAAACATGGGGGCTGAGGTTCTGTTTTGTGGTTTGTTGGAAATGGGATGGATGCTGGCCCTTAGGAGGCTTGTGTCACCACCTTCCTAAACTTATTCCCATACTGGGAAAAAGGCAAAAAAACCTCCAAATGTTTCCAAAGGTTGCATGTGATTTAGGAAAGCAGTGTGATGCTTTGGGGACCATTGGTACACCATCAAATTAAGCCATTGATCAAAGAAAATATTAAGGCATTCAAGTGAAGTGCAGTGATGTCGAAAGTGGAACACTAGAACAGCAACCAAAGTAAATTCAGCAGTGACCAGCTCTGTATCACTTCTCTGTCTGCTGGGACTTAACTTCCCTTGAAGATATTTTCTCTTATGAATGGCATTGTCTGCCTAAGCCGATGAGGTCTGTTAGAGTCCTTTGTTGTTTCCACATGCTTCTTGGTTTAAGTGTAGTATCCTAAACAGGATTAGTGTTAATCCCTTCCACTGTTAACAGGGGTGATGAGTTTTAAAGGTGTCTTTTGAAATAGTGATGGGTCTCTTTTTTTCAGTGGATAACATGCTCAAGTGTGAAAGGAAAGCTCTTGAAAATTGGTTGTAAACTGCTGATGGTAGTGTCTTCCATCAGTGACTCAATCTGCATCTCCTGCCAGTGGATATGTCAGGAGTTGCTCCATTTCTGTGGAGTAGCATGGGAGCCTTTGGCAAACATGATGCTGACACTGCATATGCAAGTTGTTAGCGCTTCAGACCAAAGAGTCAGAATGAAATGTGTGAACTTTATTCTGAAGGTGCTGAGTAGCCAGGTGTGCTCTCCTGTCCCCTCTGGTACTGAAGTACAATACCTGTCCCTACAGTTAGCACTGAACAGGAGGAAAACCCACGGCCAGTTGTGATGCCAAGACCAGGAGTGCTGAACACTTACTGAATGCAGCTTTGAAAGGATTACAGGGAGCAGAGCCAACACAGGGTGGAAGATCTCTCCCTGCAAAGATGACCACGTGGTGTGTGCATGGCAGCCAGCACTGATGCTGTTAGCAGCAGTCACTACACACTCTTTCTCTCGCCAGCTCACACACCCACATGATGCTTTCAGGTCTGTCTCACGGTACCGGCTGTTTGAAATGACACAAACTCTTAGGCTGAATCTTCTGAAAGCTGAATTCCATGTTTCTTGTAGGTGCCAGAACCAAAACCTGCCTAGCAGCAGCTAATTAGAAAACATTAATGTCACAGTGGCTTCAGAAAAGCTCAGAGCCTCTTTGCAGCAGGCTGTTGGATAAAGGGCAAATTCCTTTTGTTTTGCAAAATGATTATCTCCACTTTGGAAATGTTTTAAAAAATAATTTGAAAAAGCTTTTAACCTCATCTGGTTCTGTTTGTTGTAATTTTGCTTCCAAGCCATTCAGATTTTAGGAAAGGGAGAGCAATCTGGGAGTGAGCCACGCCTGGCTAAAACAAAACCAGTCTTCCAAACAAAACTGACTTCTACTTTGGCTTTTTTTTTTTTTTTTTTTATTGCTGCCAAAACAACTGGATGAGTATTTGCAAAATGTGGGAAGATGTGCTGGATTCTGCGACTGGTAAAGCTACCAACCCCACAGAGTCACTGCATGGAAGGAGAAAGAGCGGCCGTATCTCTTTGGCTGATGCATAGAGGTGCTGAGATGTATATCTGGAGAAAAAAAGTAACAGTCAAACTGATGAGGAAGCAAATACATTAAAATATAAAGTTTTGAAATTCTGAAAGTGCAGGTGATCACACTTAAATTGTCTCCGCTCTCAATTTAAGTGTGTGCTTGAAGCATGTGACTAATTCTGTCAATGATACCTCTGTTTAAATGAAGTATATAATTAAATGCATTGATAATCTGCAGTAAGTAGAAAAGCATTTGAGCTCCACTCAAAATAAATGGAGTTAACTCCTTTAATCTTTTTGCCTTACCTTCCTAGATGTAGCATGCAAGTTTTTATGGGCCTTTCTCAGAGGTTTTCTCCTAGCTTTTCTGGTGTATGCATGTCTGAAATGCTTTCCTTCCAACTCGGGTATGCTGTCCTTTTTGAGTATCTTCTTACTATCTCTCTCATATCCAACATCTTTACCTTCTGTAAATTATTTCAGATGCTATAGTTGCACCAGCTGAGGTCCAAATCTCACAGATTTAAGCTGAGATCTGGAAGATGGGGGCCAAAGAGTAAATGTTTCTTCTGTTCATGGACAGGAAATGCAGTTGGAACAGAGCAGCAAACTAAAATGCTACAGTCATTGAAAGTGTAAGCAATGTGGCAGAAACTTTCTCAGTTGTATTACTAAAGACAGAAGTGTTAGTATGTCTGCATAGTCTTTACTGGGCTGCAGGTTAGTTGAAGTTGAGCAGAGTTAGATGTAGGATCTCAACCCCCAGGAATGGAAATGTCACCCCCTCTGCTCTGTATGTGTTTTTCTTCTCCAGCTGGAGCAGAGCAGCTTATAACTTCACTGTGAAGAGTTCTGAATTCTCTTTAGATGCTGAGCCCAGCAGTCACTTCAGAGAAACATACTGAAAATGCTCTCCGTCCTCTTTGCCTGTCCTACGATATCTTTCCCTCCACAGCTTTGGAGGAAAACTTTTATCAAATATGTGGTTATTAACATTAAGGCACAGCAAATGATTATCGTTCTGTAAGAGAATCCAGCCTGTGAAGTGTTTCATTCTGGGTTGGTCTCTGAGCCATCTGATTGAGTGTGCTGCAAAACAGTGCAGATGGGCAAGGCAGTGAAATCCTGCGCTGATTTGTTGTTGGGGTGGCAGATGTTTTATTCTCCTGGTGCGTTCTCTGGCATTTCCCACAGACATGAAGCAGAATCAGAAGAAACGGAATTGCTCTGCTATCTCTCCCTTGTTCTCCAGGTTATTTTTGCAACTCATTTCTCCTGTAATCTTTTGAAGTGCGAGAAGAGGCATGCGCCTCCTGACTTCTCTTACAACTGTGCTTTATACTTTCACAGGTAACCTTTGTTACACAGCCAGCTGTAATTGTCAGCATGAGTGGTTTCCATGGTGCATCTCTTTCTTATCACTTTAGTGTATTTAATACCCTTGGCAGTGCTTTAATGGTAAGCGTTTGGATGGCTATATAAACAGTCCTGCCTCTAAAACATTTGTCTCCTGACCTCTGGTCTGTGCAGTACATAGCTGGCAGAAGAGAAGGGCATGGAGAAGGCAAAAGATGACATGCTGATGTAAACTGCTGTCTAGGCTGCCATGATAGCAACCGCTTGCTAGCCCTTAAAGCCTTCAGGTGCCAGCATATGCCGCTGGGAATGCTGAGAAAGTGAAGGCAAATTAGAGGCAGCTAGCAAAGGTAGTTTTGGCCAGATTCTGATGTCTTTCTTGAGCATGCAGGATGGTATGATTTGGGTTGATGCAGGGAATGCTGGCCAGCTCCTGGGAGCCAGCTTATCATTTCTAAAACTGTTTTCTTTGGAAATGGTAAATCTAACAGTCATTGAAAGCCTTAAATTCAGTTCTAGAGAAGAATAAATGGAATTAGGAGGGTCTCTTCTGAAATGAAAGTTGGTCTTGTCTTGCCATCTGATCTTTGCCATTAGAAAACTAATCATGGTTTTACTCAATAAGTTTACTCTTGCCTAGGCAAGAGTAATTTCATCGATACAAACAGGTTCAATACTTTTTTAGTGTCAGCTTTTGTAATTAAAAATAAGCATCCATGCCTTCTATAGCACATAGACTTATGAAGGTAACTCAACTGGATTCTACAACATCCATGGTATCTTTTTTTTTTTTTTTTTTACAGAAATATCTAACATTTAGGGTATGTGTGCGTCTCCATACTCTAGAGATATCTGGACCCCTAGAATATAAGCAGTTGGGCATATGTTGTCAATTTGGTGAGAAATTACACACCTTGTTCCCAAACACTGTGATCATCTATGGTGCCTGCACTCCATCTGCAGGACTGTGGCATGACCAGGGAGGAGAGGGACTGTAAAAGCAAGCTGCTGCACGTCTGGACTGGCCAAGCATAGGCATGTATGCTCGGGGTGGCAATCAAAGACAAAATGGCTGTGTCTGTCACCGATGAGTGACTTCTGCTGTGTTTCAGGGGTTTTGCCTAACTACTACATCTAGCAGTGACTTACTGCTTATATATTTATATTGTTCTTGTTATCTGTGGTGTAATTTCTTTCAAAATGAATCTCACAGCCTAAGAGCTCTTACTGAAGTTTGGAAGACTGGGACTGTCAGACTCTGCACCATTTCAGTAAAGCTTGGCCAGCTCTCAGAACGGGGTATGTTCTTCCCCAGAAAATAAGGAGCATCTTTGAGTGCTGATTTTGACAGAAAACCCAGCACTGGTTTAAGAGCAATACAGCTCATGTATAACTCTGCCTGAGGACCATACTATGCTCCTGTCAGTCCTAGTAGCCATCCTGTTCACTGCCTAGCTTGCAGGAGGAGCAGAGTGGTGACAACAGACAAGATGCTGCAGCTGTCACACATATTCACAGCTTCTCTGTCACTGGCATGAGAATAAACACAGTGTTCATGCTGTTGCATGGTTAGCATTTTATTGTTAGGATCAGTCACTTGAAAAATATCAAGGCACAAGTAAAATAACTCTGTCAGCACTTCCTGTGTGATTTGGAATCTAGTGCTTGACTTGAGGGTTCCCCCACTTCTATTCATTTAATAGAAGAGATAAGGTAAAGGCCACATCCTTACCAGACAGAAGCAGGTTTCTCCTCTGGGTGAAGTTGTACCAAGATGAGATGGGGCTCTCCAAGTGCAGAAACATACTGAATCTTGTCTTCTGATGCCGTTTTGTTCCCTGATTTTATTACTGGCTCTGCAATGAGTAATTATCTTACAGGTAAGCAAGTGATATTTACTGTAAAAAAGGCTGACTGAATTCATAGTTGAGTGAATGTTTAAAGAAGCAACAATTACAGGTTGCTTTCCTGTCTCATTTGAAAACACTGAGAAGAAAAAAAACAAACCTATAAATATTTTCTTTTTGATAGCCAAGAAACAAATGCTTGAGCTCTTATCTCCTAGCATTGCATTCCCAGAAATGTGGGCATGAAAGTGGTTGTATTTAGTCACTAAATCCTTATTAAAGTAAAACAGTGGCTGAGAGTAGACAACTTGTAAACAAAGCAGTAAGTCAGGAAAGTTACGAGGAGTAATCTGTGGTCTGCTTTTAGGGGTGAAGTGGGGCAATCCCAGATAAACAGGAAGGCAAGCCCAAATAACCCATGCAGACATAGTATCTGGGGCCAAGGATGTTGCTCTGTGTTTTTCCTTCTGTCTCTGCTTTCCTTCTCATCAGAGCTATGGAGGGGACCACACAGGAAAAGCCTCTTACAGCAAGAGCTGTATTTTTGGCTTGGAGATGAGAGCAATCATCCCTTGTGTGACCAATCTGTTATGCTCAGTCTTATATCATTGGTAATTGCCCTTTAGCAGCTGGCTCTCAGAGATGTACTCTGGTGCAGTGCCTGATACAAAGGAAGACTGTAATCAGGCTGACCTTCAGTCAGTGTTCCTAACTGGGACTTGCTGGTCCCTTAGGATGTCACCTATTAGTCTGTTCCTGAAGTATATGGGAAACAGCATGTGTGCTTATAAACTTAATGTCGATGGTGTTTTTAGGTACGTGACCTTAGAGCTGCAATGAAACATTTGGGCTTCTTTGTCTCATCTCATTATGGAAGGCTTTGGATCTGCTGCTGCCATCTTGTTTTAATGTGGTGATGCAGTCTTGCATCTAATTCCCAAGTGACAGCAGCACGTGGCAGTGCTTGAGTATCTCTGTCACCATTTGACTCTCCTCTGCCATGGCTCTGTGTGATGGTACTGTTTCTCTCCTGTCCACTGCATCAGCTAGTACCAAGTAAGTTGGGTGCTTGTCTCTTAGAACAGCTGAGGGATGTATTTATTCAGTGGCATATGTCCTATGTGCATGTCATGTACAGGATCCTGTACATGAACATGTACCTCCTGATGTTGTTCCCACTGGTCCATCAGTAGCAGAGCTCTGCATTTCCCTGGAGGCACCAGATTGTAGCTTCCAGAACAGCAGCCTGCATGTTTGGGCTTTTTTTTCCTCCCACTTGCATTTTTGCTCCTAATCATAAAAGCATATATAATTATAAAGCAGACTTGCTTTTCTGAGTCTGGGGATTGCTGGAACCAGTGCTTCAGGGAATTCATCTTTCAAATGTGCTACCATTTTTGCTCTGGGAGCATTCATTTTGCACAAAATCTAGGCCAGCTTTACTTCTGTGGGTCCAAATTCAACTGCAGGCTGTGCACTGGGTTTGTGTCATGGTAACCATCAGTAAAACCCTGCATCCTCCAGAATTCAGTGGTTTTGGTTTTGTTTTTTGTTTCGCAGAAGCTGCACAGATAGCCTCCAAATCTGTTCTTTGGAAAATGTGACAAATTCACAAAGAGACAGTTTGATGGGAACAATTGCTGTTGAAAGGCAGGAGGCAAAACAGTGGTAAGGGCATGCATGCCTTCACATCATGTAAACCTGATGCCTACCGGTGGGAGTCTGTGCACGCTTTCCTCCCTGCCCAGAAAACCCCACAGCAACAGGATGACCTTATTGCCACTTAAGGGCAGGGTTAGCCCTGGCCATATCGCCAGTGTGTGGGAGCAAATGTCTCCTGTTACTGTGTCCTGGGCAAGAGCAGTGGCCCCTGAGTGCTGAGGAGGAGTGGGTGCAGGGTGGCACTGCTCTTCTGCTTTCCATCTGAAGCTGCCCACCAGCACAGCTGCCCTCATCTGCCAGGGCAGAAGTGCCTCTATCTGAAGAACTAAAGAGGAGCCCAGGAGAAAGGGTGCTTGCAACACTTTTGCTCCCAGGTCTGCATTTTTGTGTGTGAGCGCTGAGTGCTTGATGCTGAGTGCAGCCATAAAGCATCAGTGGGAATAAACACATGCCTTGCCTGCATAATGTACATATGTCCAAGCGAAAACAATGCTCATATAAAAATCAGCATGTGCTGAAGATGCATAGTAGAGTTGAAAAGAAAAAATACACAGGGACCACAGGCAGATGTAAATCCACTTGCTATCACTGTCTTCCAGGCGGTGTCAGGGGTGCTTTGGTGATAGCTGCTTCTGCTGTAGAGTAGGCAGTCTCAGTGCAGTGGCCACAAACTGCTCAGCAGCAGCAGAATACGTAAGTACAAGGCAAATAAGCCTTGTACAGACCTATGGAGAGAAAAATACAAGCTGGGGAAATAACTAACTCATGAGCACTCTGCTGTTTGGCTGGATGGAGAGCAAACTGAGTGGTATGAAGATTTGGAAATCTGACATGATTAAGAAAAAAACAATAGCTTGTTTCTTTGGCTAGTCTGTGGCCTTTTGTTTGTCTTGATTAGCTTCTTGCTTTCAAATGAGGACAGTTTATATCATAAATAAACCCTTGTGTCAACCATCTCATCCATCGTGTTATATTTCCTTTCAAAATCACATCATCTCTTGATTCCAGCTAGCCTACAATGATCTCTTCCATTATCCACTTAGATTTCAGGAATGCCTTTTCCCATATATCCCCTCAACCTAGCATTTAGTTCTCACATACAACAAAGTTGCTTTACTGTTTTTTCCCAGAATACATTCTGAAACCCATCCTTTTTTAAAGTTGGCAAACTACTGGGCAATGAATGGACTGCCGGTGCCTGTAATTTTCTCCTTGTAGTTCTGTCTCATTGCCATCTTTGCCTTTGTCCCATTCTTTTATTCTTAGGTTTTGATCAAGACCTTATTTATTTTCATAGTTCTTGAGAGATCCTTGTATTTAACTAGAATTCTTAGTCCCTAGACTTGGAGTAAAAAAATGAAATATTTTCAAATTGCAGGTATTGGAGTATTCAGCCCACTGAACACTGTTTTGGGGGGGGTTTATCTTTTTCTCCACATCTGTGTAGAAAACTAGTGTAACTATATTCCCATATATACATCCATATATGTCTGAAAGCTGTCAAACTGCCAGTGATCCTCCCAAGATGTGTTCCATAGTCACTGGCTGTTTATTGTCCACCTACTGTGTGTCAGGTAGCTGCACCATTGTCTTCCGAGCAACGACTTGAGTTACGCAGGAGCTGAATACCATCCTGGGTGCATCTTATTTTCGCCAGTTCTCTTTAATGTCCTTCAAATTAGAGGCAAAGCCAGACAAATAAAGGACAGTCAGTAAAAAAATGGAGGTTTTTTTTTCCTTATCTAATTCAGCACTTTGTGTAAAATCTTTGATTTCTCACTGAGAGATGTTGTTAATAGCAACTGAAGCATTTATCTTGGCAACATTAGGTCTCTTAATCAACAAAAGATCACAGTAACCTTTGAGAAAATAGAGTTTGTCTGTATCCCTGTAATTTACTCCATCAGTGTCAAGCTTTTCATGTGCAAAAGATCTTGTTTGCATTTCTGCAAAGGAAAGAAACATGTCCTCATCTAAATTACAGGCTTTAATGAAGGCCTAAAATGAAAATAGCATGGATCAGCCATGCACAGGCTGGCAGCTCATACTTGGTTCATCTTATTCTGTCTCTAGGTGCCCAAGTAGAGTTAGCAGATGCCAATGCTGCATTTTCTTGCTTTTTCCACTGTTGTAACTAGAGATCAACAGGGATCAGCTGTGCATTTCTCAGTCTCAGAATGCCAGGAAGACCTTTGACCAAAATTACTCATGGTCTAAGTAATTGTGATGGATCAAGGGCAGGAGAAAAAATATTAAGTAGGGAACTGGGATGATAAAAGGGGAAATAGAGCCAGGTGAAAAAAGTGAGGGGAAAATAGAAGTGTAATGGAAACAGAGAAGGAGAGATGGGAGAAAGGATACAAAATAAAATGTGGCTAAAACAGATAATAGAATCACAGAATATCTTCAAGTTGGGAGGACCCATAGGGATCATTGAATCCAAATCCCTGTTCCTTGCAGGACTACCTAAAAGTAAACCATATGACTGAGAGCATTGTCCAGGTGCTCCCTGAACTCTGACAGGCGTGGTGCAGTGACCAATTCAAGCGTGTTCCAGCAACCAACACCACTCTCAGTGAAGAATCTTTTTCTAATGTCTGATCTGAACTTCCCCTGTCGCAGTGTCATTCAATTTCCCCGAGTCCTATCACTGGTCCCCAGAGAGGGATCAGCTGCCTACCTTGAGAAAGTTGTAGACTGCCATGAGGTCACTCTTCAGCCTTCTCCAAGCTGAGCAAACCAAGTGACCTCAGCTGCTCCTCCGAAGTCTTGCCCTCGAGACTTTTCACCATCTTGGCTGCCCTCTTCAGGACATACTCTAATAGTCTGATGTCCTTTGTATATTGAGGTGCCCAGCACTGCAGGCAGCCTTTGCTCTAGTTCCTCAGTATGATTTTTTTTTTTTTCAGCACACCCAACCTGAATAAGTTGGGGGATATTAGCTGTCTGATGGTCTTCACTGCCTGATCGTAAGGCTGACTGCCCTAGCACAAGTCTTTTGGGGAATGGCCATTTTCTGTTTCTTCTAGTTTAACTGCAGGAGAAGACAATGGTACAAATAACTGTTGTGAGGCACTTACCTTCTGTAATAAGGACCTTTCACCTGCTGTAGTCCGTAAATGGTGTTTTCTAAAGAGAATGAGCACGCCCTTGTATTTGAGCCTCTTGGTGAAAAAGTGTTCAACATCAGCCTTTGGCTGATCTAAGAAAAAAATCTATAGGGGTTATTCTTCTAACAGAAGTAGGAGAACAGCTTGCTATATTTTGAGTTGTTCAGTGTTGTGAAGCCACTGGCTCATTAGGACTGGCAAAACAAGCTGTAGATGAAAATGATTCAAAATCAACATCAGAATATCACTGCTTTATTACAGATCAAGGCAGCTTTGGAGTTAGAGGTGAGCTAAACACTGGCAATCCTTCAGAAACTCATCAGCTGGTCTTTTGGTGGACACTGAACAAGTGCAGAAAACACTTAGGAGCTTAGAATCAAAGCAGACAAGATAAGGCAAGGAGGAACTTAACATGAATCAGAGGGAAGATTTAAGGTCCATAAAGAAAATTAGTTCAAATTTTCCTCTTTTTCCTGCTTCATTGTGCAAATAATCAGATTTGTAACACAGATCTTGTTGTGACACAAATCCTGACTGGCATATTTTAGTACTATTCTCTGCATGTGAACAGATTCTGGATCAAAGCCCACCCCTTTTTGAGCCTTCATAGGCCAAGATCAGTTGGCAGCTGTGGCTTGGTTCCAAGTAATGGATAAGGATTTTCATGACACAGGGTGTACTGTACCTTTCACTGGAAGGTGCCAGTTCATTCTGAAGGCAGACGTGACCCAATGGTATTTCCTCAGTAATGAGTCATGCATTCTAATGCCTTCTAGAAAGTTTTATTTCTCTTGTTTTCTTTTCTCCATCAGGTCAGATGGAAACTTGGATTCTACAGACTTGGATGAATTGTTAATGTTTCTTTTTCTGTTGCCTTTTTTTTTTTTTTCTTTTGTTGTGTTATGGTACAGCTATAGGGAGCTTGAAACAGAAAGGATGGGTTATCTATGGACAAGGGGTACTGGTGGTATTTTTTAAGCAGAACCTTAGCTTTTCTGCTGCTCCTCAAAAAGTGAGCACTTTCTCTTTGGGGAAACCCACGTGGTGGCTGCACAGTGGGATCATAGAGGGAAATGGGTAATGGAAGGGTAGAAGCTGAAGCATACTCTTCTGCTACAGCTTGGGCAGGCTGGTGAGCAACCCTTCTTCTATTTCTGGGGCTAGCATGCAAAATTCAGGCTCTGCTTTCACCTTGGAGATGATGGCACTGGTTTTGTCGTATTGGTGCTGGGTGTAATTTGGTGCCTTTTAGGAAGAAAAGTGCTGCTGGGGGCAGAGCTGCATTGCACAGATGAGATCTCTACTTCTTATTTGAAGAATATGCTTTAACATCAGTGGTGACCCTTATGTGCATTTGGGGAATTTGTGTGTTAGCCCCTTTTTTCACACTGAAGCTCTGTCCACCCCCAGAAATGAAGAAGAGGGACAGAAAGTTTTGCTTTTGTTTCCTCTTTCTTTTCTGTTTAAGCTGTAAAAACAAGAAGCTGCTTTTGATAAAATTGGATTACACAAGATTCATGAACACAGTGCTGCAGAACACCAGACTCAAGCTCCATTTTGATGAGTTCTCATCTAAGCTGGCAAGACCCATGCTTGAGAAACAGAGCCTTGGACTGAGGAATGAACATTTCCATCTCATTCTATGTAGATCTTGCAACAGAAAGCTGAAGTTGACCAAGGCCTCCTTATGTGGCTCATATCTGAAGTAATTAGACTCTTAAATTTCTGAGGAGGGAGTTTACTCTGAGCCAGTGTGAAATAAGTACACAAGGTATATATGACTTCCCAATGAATTGCCTTCCCCTGCACATATTTGTGATGTACCTCTTCCTGTGGACCCTCTGCCTATCTGTGTCTGTCTTCTCATATCACAACCTCCTGTTACCCGTTCAGCAGCATGCGATGATCCAGAAACATGGACCAGATAGTGAAGGGGAGGTACACAGCCACAGTCAGGCAGGACATTGCTTTTACATGAAGAGACTGTAAACAAGCACCATCACAGTCTGAACACTATTCCTCTTCTGGAAACAATATGGCACAGTCTGGTTCTGTTATGTCCATTGCAGTATTGGAGTATCCTTGTTGGACAAAGCAGGGTGTTGGATTTTGTGAATATTCCGTAGTTGTATTTTGTCAGTTTTGCCTGCAGGTGTGTAAACCCTGCAGCCCTCTGAAATCAGTGACATGATTGTGTATGACAGTCATTAGTGGGTAAAACAGAAATCTGTCTTTGAGCATCTGTTTTGAGGGAGCCAAATATAATTAAAGTTTAACCATGCTGCATTTGCTCTTTTATTTACTGGGACCTGGTCCTTCTTCTTGGGGATTGCAGTCACATTTCTTGTGGTCCTTTGACTTGCTGCTTTTTGTTGTTGTATGTGTATTTCATCTTAAGTATGTTTTGTATCACAGCCTGGGTCAGAGGTTTGTTTAGAGATTCACTTCAGGATAATGATACTCTACTTTGTTAAATGTCTTCAAGATTTTCTCAAGGCTAATCCTTTCTGGTTTCATGTTGTTCTGAATGGGCAGACTACACCTCTGTGTTTCCCAGCATAAATCAGGTTAAAAATTACAGTTGCGGGCTTTTTTGCTTATAATATGCCCAAACTGATATTGTTGCAATAAATGCCAATATAAAACTAACACAAAGGAAAGAACTGGGTTCAGTGAATCCACTGCTTTAATTTTCCCATGCATATGGAGGACTCGCCTATGCCATACACAGATGAAGGATGTCTGACAGCAGTTAATTGCTTATACTATATTCACTTTTGGTATAAAGAGCCCCTGATAATTCTAATTGTTAGGTAGGGTTGTAAATTAATTGCAGTGTAGTCAAAGTGCCTAGGCAAGACTGAGACCTCACTGTGGTAGGCTTTGTGTAAACTAAAACTAAGTGGAGCTCAACTATTCTGCCAAAAAAACCTGAACTTTTCTGAAGTAAGGGAAAAAAAACTAAAAAAAATAAAGAAGAAATGAAAGCAGCGCAGAAATGTAAGTTTCTGAAGGTACTGGCTCAAGCAATAGCAAGGATGCAAATAAGAGTTTCTTGATGAGCACCTGCTCATCTGCTTGCCCTTGTCACCCAGTATGTCTCAAGCTATTCTTTTCCAGTGGGGTGACTGTCTAATGGTCACTAGTATTTCTGCTTTGAAGTCAGTAGAGCTTTTCCACTGGCTTCTACAAGCTGTCTAGATTGTACTGCAAAGGGATGTGGTTTGGAATTACCCTGAAACTACATCATATTCGTCTCTTAAATTTCGTTTGTTTGTTTCACTGACTTGACTTCTATTCATACCAGCAATGTGGAAATAAAAGGTTTAAGAGAGATTTGCACGTTTCCTGCGCAAGGATTTTCATATTTTTTCATAATTTCCCACTTCGCTAGGTCAGTCATTCCTGAACTGAGCTGGAGCTTATTTTTATGTGGGAATCCTTAAGATGGGCAGCTGTCTTGTATCCATCTACTGTATTTTACCAGTTATATATCCACAAAGCTGTTGAGCAACAGGAGGAGGGGTTAAATGTGGTCTTATTCTGCAATTAATTCTATGTACTTGCCAATAAATAAATAATGTTTTTCCTCAACTTAGATGAAATTCATGTAATGGTAAACTATAGATGAAAGGAATTACGTTCTCCCATAAGGATGTAATGCAGAGATCGATTTTGTAGTCTCCCCAGTCAGAGAGTGATTATGGCTTCGTTTCCAATTTATTTCAAGGGAAAACTGGATCAGGTATTGAATGTGCCAGGAGGAAAGCACTCAGACTAGCATCTTTGTTTTTATAGAGTGTGAAGATATTACTTAGGTCTTGGAGAGTCTTTGCATAAAGGGGTGTCTTGAGTTCAGGCCTACCAACAAATCTATAGAAAACGTTGTTTTATTTGGAATGTTTTAAACTTTCTAACTTGATCTCATTTTAACTTGGGTGATCATGACCATCTGTTACAGTTATCTATTTGTTACCTGATGTTACTTTTAGCTCTTTGACTGTGCTTTCTGTGTACAATTATTCATATTACAAAAGGACTCATGATTTGCAGAACACTTTCAAAGTGACAGAACGCAGAATTGCTTTAAAGAAATGTTAATTTCCTTTGAAAATTTGTTTCCTTTTTCTCTGTTACTCTTTACTATTTTATTGATTTAGTTGCATTTAAGATGGGTATTTGTAATTTTAGATATGTGTCTGTCACTTTTTACTGCAACTCTGAAGCCTTAAATACAAAGTTTCTTGCATAAACTTGCAAATGAGCAGTATGTGAACTCTCTCAAGGTGAAGTACTTGCATTCTCACATATTGCCAGTGGAGAGCAATAGATGTCTTCCTAAGGGAGACCTTGATGTCCAGTTTAAATTTCTAAATTTGCCTCCTTTGACTGGTTGGTGAGTTGAAGAATGTTTTTAAGGAAACTGCTTCTCAAGGTGTAAACCAGATAAAGTGAACCTCTCTGTGTTTTGTTTTGCTGATGGCTTTAATTGTTTCTCGGGACATCTGTTGCAATCATTTTTCTTTGTGACTTTTCTTCCTGAGAAAAACTTCTCAGTACCTCATTATGTTACAGATTTATTCATGCAAGACAAAGAATGGTAGTATGGGACACATAAGTCTCTTGGAGATTTTTTTTGAAATAAGGATTTTCAATCCAGCATTTCAAAATATAAGTGATTAAAGATGAGAGGGTTGCTTACATTTTTACAGGTACTAGATATTTGCACTGTTGTTGCTCCCATGCTGCTTATTAATATTCCTGTGTTGGATTTTTGATGAGTGATAATCAGCTTGAAAAAGGCTTGGGCTGCAATTCTGAAGACTTCATCATGGCTGGGGTTAGTCCTTCTGTGGGTAGATAGCTGTCAGGCTGCCAGGGTAAGGGAGAGCCCCTTTTCTCCCCAGGAAGCAACAACTTCTGGAACATTTTAGGGCTAGTTCCAGTCAAATTTCCTTTGTCTGTTATCTTCTTTAAGAGGTCTCCCTTATTAGTCAGTCCATCTGAGTTCAAAGGCTGCACTAAATAGTAAAAGGATATCCCAAACCTGTTTTTAACTGAGCTGTGCCTGTACCAGAACCAGTGGCTCCTTGGCGAGAATCTTTGTGACCTCACCAGTTTTTATCTCGTTCATCATTTAATCTTTTTACCTTATACTCATCGATGCCATGAAAAAATGAGATTATGATAATTTGTTGGCTTCAGTGGAGTCATATATAAAACATTACTGTGGGTGAAAGTATTATAACTTACATCAGTGAGTTCATTTTCTGAGTATGTGAGCTTTGGAGTGAAGACCCCCAGCCAGCTGTGTTGGGAACTGCACTTCTATGCACATGGTAAGATCTCCTGTAGCCAAGAGCCTTACCCTTCTGCCAGGCGTTTTTTGCAACTGTTTTTGTGTGACTTGTACTAAGGGCTTAACAAAACAGAGATTCGGGTTTTGGTGGAGTTCACTTACATAATATTTTATCTTACTTTTTGTATTCCAGTAGTTGAAGTTTATTCTCAGTCTTAGTCTGGTTTTGCCCAGATAGGTTATTTTAAACTCGCATCTGTAAGTGCAAGATACTACCACAAAATTATGTGTGTAGTCATATGTGTGCATGTGCAAGTGTGTATTGGTCTTGGAGTATGTGGGTGTACTTCTCTGGCTTTAGTCTGAACCTTGTCTCTTAAAGCACCAAGGTATCCCTTATCTGTTCTGTTGTTTTGTTGAGTTGACCATCTAAAGTTCAGAGGGCTCTGAACTTCAAGTTTGCAGGAGACTCTGGGTGTTTACCTTGGTTGGGAGGCTGTAGAGAAAACCTGCTTGACCTTGGAGCCAGCCCATTTTCTGATTACTTTTCAGCACCCCTTATGTGAAGGACTTTTCAACTCGTGCGCTGTTCTGGTGGTGGTGATTTCTTCTGTACCTGAATTGTGTCAGGCTCAGGGACAGCTGTCATGCTCAGGCACAATAACAGTTCTCTCCTGTTTATGTACTTTCAAAACATTGCTCCAAACACCCCAAGGTCTTGAGACACCAGCGGAGTGCAGAGTTGCATCTTATGTAAGCCATGGGAGGCCACCGAATTGCTTCTTCTCTCTGAACTGTTCCAGCTCTTTAGGCCAGCAGTGATTGTATAATTCAGATTACAGTGAACAAATGGGAGGAAAGTGCAAATACATTATATTTTTACTTCATTTTCTTTGTTCCCTGCTCAGCCTTGTGTAACACAAGAATAACTGAAAAAGCTTTTACAGAAATCACTTTTGGGTAAGAAAAAATTCATTTCCGAGGAAAGCTGTTATATAGTCATGTCTTTAATTATCCTTTTCAGCCCCACCAACTGCAAAAGTTCAAAGCACAAATATCGAATTACAAATAAAAGTATAATAAATTATACATTGATTTGTTCCCATCCTCCATATATTGCCATTAAGGGGTGCTGTTTTGCCTACACAGAGATAGACACGTTATCTAGAGAGAAAGAATCAATGTAAAATTTATTATATTTTTCTGTAATGTGCTCTGAACTGTTTGAACAATCTTACACATAAGCACACAAACACAGATGGCTTGGCTGTTCTGTTTGTATTTGGTGTGATAAAAGATGCCATCAGCTGCTGTCTAGTTCAGCCACACTTAATCATCCCTTGATGGACTCAGAACTAGAGCAAAACCTGGGTTGTGAGAATCTGGGTTTGTGAGAACATATGGAATATTTGGCTCTTATGATGGCCATTCTCAGGCACTGATGAAGGTTTCCATTGTCCCCTATACAAAGGCAGTGTAGGGGCTCCTCTTGTACTTCAAAGCAAAATGATTGAGGCTTATTTTAAGCCATTTGTGAAAAGTGTTCACATTATGCCTGCTGAATTTGCACAAGTGGATGAGAAACACGTGTTCCATCTCTTCCTTGGGCTCCTCTGCAGGAACAGTAAATCCTAGAAGGCAGCTGAAATAGTTGTGAAATAGTTGTCTGGTGGCACTGAGTTCTTAAGCACGCAAGATTAACACATGATTAAGCTTTTAGTCTCCTCATGATACTCAACGAATAATTATTTCGGAAAAAATTCTTCTTAACATGATGAATACTACTTTTCAAATACCAGAAATTAGGAAATTGTAAACATTTTTTACCTTCTAATTTTTATTGTGCATGTGTGATTAGCTCATTCATGAGACAAAATGCAAGAGAATAGGATCAATTTTTAAGCAAACTGTGTGTTTTCTTTAGTTATAAACCACTACTGAAACATTGCAAAATAAGCTGAGGAGGATGTACCGTCTATAGGTTATTCAAAGTGTATAATGAGCCAGATATGCCTGATGGTATGAAGACATATGGCAAGGTGCCAGATGCTGGTATTCTATCAAGTAAAGGATATGCAGGAGGGATAACATTTTGCAGACCTCATTTCTTCTTAGAAGCTGCTCTGTATGCTCTACTTGACCTTCATGCTGATCTCCAGACATGAAGAGGGCTACACTGTCAGCTTTCTCTCCTGTTTTTATCCATCTCAACTGGAATGCCTTGTTTTTGTTGACTCTCAGGCTTGTTGCTTGTCTTGAACTAGGTGCCAAGTAAGCAAGCAAAAAGGTTTACAGAAACAGCCGTAAGTAAAACGTGAGAGATATACCTCAAATGTTCTGACCAGCAGATCAACGGAGGTGATCTTGCCCTTTTACTCTGCGCTCGTGAGACCTCACTTGGAGTACTGTGTGCAGTTCTGGTGTCCTCAACATGAAAAGGACATGGAACTGTTGGAACA
>WYDI02024754.1:0-16802 GCA_009867235.2 Psittacus erithacus | reverse complement strand
AGCTGCTCTAGTGGAAGGTGTCCCTGCCCGTGGCAGGGGTTGGAGCTGGAGGAGCTTTAAGGTCCCTTCCAACACAACCCAGGCCGTGATTCTGTGATTCCATGAATTTGCTTCCTTCATAAAAAAAGACAAAATAAAAACCAACCCCAAAAGAACTCCAAGATCACTGCTGACAGCTTGCAAAACAAACCCCAGCTTCTTCTCAAATTACTACAGAACTGCAGAGTTAACAGTTTAACATCCTAGCATTAATAACATACACACATATAAAAGCTTTTTCAAGCTCTCCATAGAAACATCAATATTTATACACTTGAAAGAAGGAATCTAGTCATGAAGTACAATACAAATTCCTCAAGAAACACAACCCAGAGGACAGGAACTCTACTGGATGGCCCTGCTCGCTTGCTGCCAGGTCACAGCTGACACTGAAAAGCTGTGCAGACACGTAAAAAAAGCTTCTCCTCACTTCCAGCGTTAGCTCCAGGAGCACCTGGGTACCCTGTGTAATACCTTTTTATCCTCATAGAAGAATGACTCTGACCGAGCTGCCACCTTGCGTTTCCATCCGCTGTCAGCTCCTTCCAGCGGGAAGCTCTGCCTGGATGGGTGCAGCTCCTTTCTTGCCCTCACTTCCTGCAGCAGTAGCAGGTTGTCTTTTCCTTGGCAGCTCTTTTCCGAATAGGATCGTCTCAAATCCGGGGGTGCACTTCCTGAGCCAGAGGTATAGCTCTTCCAGTCAGCTTTGCTTTTCCCATTGGAAGAGTCATTCTCACACACAGTCTTATTTGCACTGTCTTTGTTCCTCGCTATGGAGATCCTTGCTACAGTTTTGCTCCAGTCACCTTCTGGAGACACCTCCAGGGATTGTTCTTTTGTGACCAACTTCTTCTGTAAGAGGCCATTGTCTGCCTTTATGGACAGCTTGGAAGCAAAATTCACTTCCACCCTCTGGTCTGCACCAACCGCGCTGATGGGCTGTACCTTATCAACCACCAGCTTCGAACTCTGACTCCTGGAACCGAAGTTCACTTCTTCATCCTCATCAATGATGAAAGTTTTCTTCCTTGTGAACTCCACAGGGGAGCTCACAAACTTATCTGGACTAAAGCTGCTTGGATTTCCCCAGTAAGGAGGAATGAACTTTCTGTCTTTGGACTTTGGTTTATCCAATTCAGGGCTATGGCATTCCTGTTTCTCTTTACTCTTTTCATTTAGAATTAGTTTCTCTGGCCTGTTGTACTCTTCTGCACACTCACCTTGCTTGTTATTAACAGAATAGTGATCTGATCCCTTCCACTCTTTCCAGCTATAGGAAGAAGCTACTCTATTCAACTCATTTCTCTTGTTCTTTGATTTCTCCCTACTCAGTGAACTTTGCTCTTCAGAGAGCTTGTCTTGAACATTACTCGTCTTCACTGAGTCATCTTTGTACTCTGCCATAAGCGCGTCGATATCGAGGATCTGGGACCTGTAACCATCCTCAGCCTTCCTCCCAGAGAAATCAGAGTGATTTTCACTCCGTGTCTGGGGGGCTGGTTCACTCTCTTTAGGTACCTGTGCAAAAGGCAGGGGGGATCTGGGCTCAAGATAAGAGGAGGCTTTTCTTCTGCTACCTTTGAGATCAGTTTGAGCTGGACTTTCCAGAGCTTGTTTTAACAGGAAAGCATCAACATCTATAATTTTCTCTTTAGAACGATCCAACCCTTTTTCATGGTACTGTTGGTGATCCTTTGTAGATCCATGAAAATTACCAAATGCAATGCTCCTGGAAAACATACCATTTTTGTGGTCATCATTGTCCCAATCCCTGTTAACATGCACTTCCTGTGAGGATTCTCTACAGTTTGTACTCCTCACATTTGCATTTGGTTGCTGCAAGGAAGGTTTGGACCTTCCAGGAAAACCAGAGTCCAAATGAGCTGTTACTCCCTCACTTGAGCTAGAACTTGTTCTGATTTCACTCACACTAGGAGCGCAAAGGAGGCTTTTCTCCTTTTTGTTATCAGGGACCTGGTAAGTCACTGCAAAATAAGTTGCCTTTGGCTCAAAAGGAGAACTCTGGTGCTTCAAGTCATCATCATGCCTGCCAAGAGCAGCTTGGTTTGCCTCGTCCCCTTCCACCCCTTCCTTGCTTTTTTTGCTTCTCATTTTACCCAAGCCTTCATCCAACTGCAGCGACTCTGTCCTGCTCAGCCGTTTGATATTCTCAGGGGTGAGCCAGAAGACTTCTTCAGTCTTGATGGAATCCTGAGGTAAGGTTCTCCTCCTCCACCTCTCGGAAATCTTCAAGTCAGAAACGCTGCTTCTGCTTCTCCTGACTTTCTCTTCTGGATCTGTGACTCTGATTTTTTCACTGCTTTCACAAGCTGGGCTATCTAAGCTGAAGCCTTGCTCTTTGTGAGTGAAGTCTAGACTTTTCCTCAAACCAAAGGCCCTGGGCTCCTCTTTGTTAACGGCTGGTGCTGTTGGATCAGGCTGGGGGCTACTGGATGATGTACTAAATTGTCCACCTGAAAGCACAGAGGACTGGGCCCTGTGTTTATTGACACCTGTTGAAGTAACTTCCCAATCCAAGTTGGCTTTGAATTCATAGCTGTCTGTCCCTCCTGGTCTAAAACTCCTTTTCTCAGAAGAGGATTTCATGACATTAGACCTCTCTGTTCTATCCAAGGAAGAGGCTTCACTCTTATCATTTTGAATTTCAGAACGCAGCTTGTTTGCTTCTTCATTCATTCCCAAACACTTACTTTTGTTTGCAGAATAGGGGATCTTCTCAGCCATTAATATTGGACCAGTCTTATCAGAATCTTTTTTCTGTTCAGGTAAAGTGTGCTCAGGGGGTTCTCTCAAAGCAGCCTTGCTTGTAAACACCTTTGTGTCTCTAGCTTCTGAAATAACACTATCTTCTTTCAAGTAGAGAGTTTTACTGCTCGTCCTAACTAACTGATCGGTGCGTGAAACATCTTCATCGGCTTTATTCTCCTTCACAGATGATTTTCTAGTTCTGAGAGTCATGGCCTTTTTCTCTGGAGCCATTGTAATGGCTTCACTAAGAGCTCTCTCACCATAGGTCTGGAAGATTTCATATCTTGGCTCTATTCTCTGGTAAGTCACAGAGCCCTCTGCAGTTTTAGGAGTGGGCTTTTCATTTTTCTCAGCCAAAGATTTTTCCAAGAGAATTCCTGGAGTCATTTTCTTGTCTTCACTTGAACAAGCTGGTTTTCCACTTTTCTCTCCATCTGCTCTATATTTTGATAGATCAGGCTGCTTCTGATACTCCTTCTTTATACCAGTGGTCTCCTCTACTTCTCCCATCCATGAGCGTCTGCTGTGCCCTGAAGTCACCACACTGTGCTTTGCCTCAGGCTCATCATTCACTTTCAGGGCAGCATCAGCTCCAGGATGATCAGCAGCAACATTATGCCTCTGGATATGATGGTCAAACATGGTGGCGCGGACAGTTTTAATATAGGTCTTTTCCAGAGGTGTGCTTGGGTTTAGTTTCCTTTCCAAGCTGCTTGTGAAGGAGACAGAGCTGTCACTTTGCTGGGGAAAATGCTGACTGTCTCCAAGGAAGCTCCTACTCCTCTCCAGCTCAGCAGCTTTATGTGTTATCTTCACTATCTGCCGGGGCTTCCAAGAGCTCCCAGTAGCATGTGCCTCAGTGCAATCAGTGCCATGTCCAAGCTTGATCTCCTTGCTCTGGAACAGGAAAATCCAACAGTTAGTAGACTACATTGAAAAGGTGTGCAATAAAGCTTATTATAAAGCCTACTTGCACCTACTCTGTGCAACATGGTCTGGTCAAGTTAAACACATCCATGTTCTCTGAACACAAAATCCACTCAGACCGAGGTAACTAAGCAAATGTGTAGCTTCAGCTCCTGAATCCTGATTGTAACAGAATTATCTCACAGTTTTTAATGCAAAAAAGAAAAGATGCATTGGTACATGAGACGCAGGGCTCTGAGCTCCTGAGCAGCGATTCCACAAGACACTGTAATCTGTGGTGAATTTATACCCACAAACTTCAGAGAAGACAACACATGCCAAAACAGTACAAAACTCGAGAAGGTTCATAACCCCATCTGCCCCAGATCCACTCAGCACCGAAAACTTCCCTACTTGATCAGCGTGCCCTAAAGATAGACTCACACAAATAAACCTATTAGGATTATGTCATTCTTAATACTCTCAATACCTGTTTCCAAGTCACTGATTGATAAAGACCCAACCAACGCACACCCAGCTGGAGAGCATGCCAGCCTGATGCTGCTTTCTTACTTTTGGGGTTTCTGGTGTTTCGCCCATGGAGTCGTTTCTCGTTTCAGCAGGTTTCTCGGGCTTTGCTTCCCTGCTCGAGGTCAGACTCGCAAACCTAAACCAAGAGACTTCTGTTACTTCCTTTACTCCAGTGAGTTAGTTCGCAAATACACTTCCACCGAAGCAGGCTGGTAGAAATCAGCCAAGAAACTATATTTCTTAAAGGAGAAGCACCAGCATTTCATAGTCAGCCACAGTGTGTGGTGGTTTCATTGTGTCTAGACCAAAGGATTGTTGTTTCCCAAAAAATGGTTGGTTACGCAGCTGACTGTATAGTGTAAGATTCAGAGATAATGAGGCACAGGGGAAGAGGTACCAAAACTCTCATGCCTCAGGTAAGTATCTTTATTTTGATTCCAGTGATTCAAGACCAAGGTTCACAAAGCAGGTCCTGCAGAAAAACACCCACTGTGTTCATTATGTGAAGCACTTTTCCCTTACGCAACCTATACCCATCATTTTTCTGTCCTTCTCCCTCTGTCATGACAGACAATCATAAGCATGGATGCAGGACAGCAGGGGGGTCTCACCAGAGCAGAACAGAGGGGAAGAATCCCCTCCCTCTACTGCTGGCCACAGTTACCCAACTTGGCACTGAGAGAATACATTTATCTTGGACTAAATCTCTTTGTACTGGACAGGATTTTTGTTCCTTTGGTTGAGTGTATAAAAATAGCAGATCTCATATTACCCTAATGGCACTGCTCAGGGCCACAGCTCAGGCAGAATAGACATCATCGATCTTCAGGCTTTAATATGACAGCAAAATAAGATTCCTGTCTGGCTGAAAACCCGATACTCTGTACTGCTGGCGGAGACACAGGAACCATCCTTCTGCCTTCTAACAGATATAGAAGCTTGCAGGCTACAGTGCTCACCTCAAGATTCCAAAATGCATGAGATTTTAATAATATACAGTTACAGCAACAGGCAGAGGCCACAAAGCTGACAGCATTATTTCTGCTGCTCTTTTCAACTACTGACAGGGTCTATTTCATTACATTTCCTACTTTTTGGATAGAAAAAGGTGGGAAAGGGCTCAAGAATAACAGTATAATGAAGAAATGCATTTAGTGGAACCAAAAAGATCAGTTTGACTGTACTGAGGGCGCAAGTTTTACTGAAGGAGGTGGAGTGAGGAGGATTAAACAGAATTGCTCTGAACTCACAGCTTGGTGAAGTCTGCAGAACATGGTCGCGACTGCAGTGACCTGCGCAGGTTTCCTGCCTTGGCCTCGGCATTTTCTGTTGTCAGCTCTTTGATTCTCTGCTGGATGCTCACACTCCTGCTCTCCTTCTCGGCCGCTGACGGCAGCGGCTCTGGATCCGTTGGGGTACTGGGATTTTCGGGAGTAAATAAACTAATGTGTTTTTTAACACTACCTCTTACAATAGCGCTCTCTGTTTCTGAGGAAGCTGCAGGGCTTTCGGAGCCTGGGATCATAGACGTGTCCTTCTGATCTGCCCTTTTCACCCCCTGACCAGCTCTGCTTTCACACGTGCTTTCATGGCTTCTTTCAGAACCCTGCAAATTACTCATTAGTTCTGGTTTGGTCTCAATTTGTTCACTTTTAGGTTTGAGCTTTGTCTCCCAGATGCATTTTCCATTATTTAGAACACCAATGTCCTGACTACTGCACTTCAGAGTTGGTTTAGAAGTGCCTTTATTAAATTCAGTTTCCTCAGGTTTTGGCCTCATTTCAGCCTGATCAAGACAGCCTACGTCAGTAAAAGATGTTATTGATGCATTCTCCTTGCTATCATGAGATGAACAAGTCTTCTTGCAAGGAGAAAGATCTTTCTGCTCAAACTTAGCTGTCAGGTCCATGGACAAAGGCCTGGGTTTCGTAGTCCAGGATTTCTTTGTAGGAGATGTCTCCTCAGCAGCTTCCACAGTGCGATGCTTTTGATCCCGTAACGATTCCAGGAAAATAGCAGATACTGGTCTTTGTTTTGGCCTTTGCTGCACATCAATGGAGACATCAGCTTTTCTGCTGATGCTATTTGCATCATCATTGGGTTTCTCCACTGGATGAACTTCAGACGCATCTTTTTTTTCACCAGTTTTGAGGGAGTTCCAAGAAACCGGTCTGACACTGGAGGAAAGCACTATCTGCCTATGGAGAGACCCTTCAGGACTCCTACATGTCTCTGCTGGTTTCTCCAGCTTCGCACTGCACTGCAGCTCTTTCGTTTGCATAGTAGTAAATACTCGGCGGTCATCAGCGGCCCTTTTTTCCTGGGCCAGGCTCACCTTTGCTTGCTCTGTGCCCGCTGCCTCAAAGAGAATGACAGTATTTGCGCTGGGCCCAGTGTAGAAAGTCATGTTTGTGACCACTTCGCTGCCAGCCTTACTTTCATTGTCTACTGCTTTCTGGTCTACTAACGGAGGAACATTTCCACTCAATATCTTAATAGATGATGCTTCTTCAGGGGCCTTTCTAATAAGACTACTTGATCTGAAAGCTGGAACGGGTGGTTTTACATTTGCAAAAGTATCTGAAGGTTTCTCTTTAGAAAAGGGCTTTGGGAAGAGCCTTGGCCGTGATCCCAGCGATGGCATCGTTGCAGATCTCAAAGTGCTCCCAAACTTGCTCTTCTCTTCCAGAGTCAGTGATGCTGAAGCCTCCTTTGCCTTGCTAGTTGCATCTGAAAGCACACTTACATACACACGCTGTGATTTATCCTCCTTTCTGATCTCATTTAAATCAGGTACTGTCGTCAAAGACGCCAAAGTTGAATTTATTTCTACTCTTGTTGCCATAGTTGTAATTACACATTCAACAGAACTGAGAAAATCCAACAAGGAAAAAGGACCTGCAAAACAAGAAAGGAAATGCAAGTATTGATGTGGAGTCAGCATGAATATCAAATAACATCATTCCAATTTAAATTCATGCAGCAGCTAAACTCAAATTAAGGTGCCTTTCAGATACGCTGCTACAGAGTGTATCACAAGGACAGACATCCTGCTCCTCCTCCCCTAGAGAAACAGCAACACCATTATTCACTGATCAGGCCTAACAACCAAAGAACACATCACAAAACCTACAAGAGCTCTGCATGGCACTGAGTTCCCATTAGTAAGTTTCAAGGGTTGAGATGCTTAAAAATCAAGAAACATTTCTTTTTCAAAGCAAGCATCTCAGTGTTGACATGCAAACATCAACTCCTCCTGAAAACACAAATAGCTGCTCAGCTGCATTGAGAATGTACTTGCAGTTAACAAAACCAGCAAGACTGGTGTGTCTCAAAGTGTCATTTGTTACCTATCAGCTAAGGCCGAGAGTTAAACAATGGAATAAACCATCTCCAGAAGCTTTGCTGTCACTTACCATAATCTGCATTTTCTGTTGGAACCAATCCATACAACTGGATTCACTCCTCATAGTGAGCGCAGGGTCCTGATGCCCAAGATGACATTAAGAGCAGGGGAAGGGATCACTGCAGCAGCAGCACTGCTCAGGCCTCTCCTGCACACAAACAAAGAGCTTCAGACTCCAGGGTGGCACAGACACAGATGCACACAGGTAACACCACGAGACATAAATCCTGAGCATTGGAAGGGAAAAGAGCGGGCTCCCATGTGGAAGCATCAACCCACCTCATTTAACTGCACACAGCAAATAAAAAGGGGGTCTTTCAGACAGTTGTTAAAGAGTCAACCAAAGTTGTCACTTACAGCCTGAAAGGTCAAACTGAAAGGTCTGCCTTGGTGTGCGCGACAGACAGAGCCAGAGTGAGCACAGGTAAAACCACGTTCCCACAAGTACTGCCTGCAGGTTCAAGCGCTGCCAGTCACTGGCTAAACACGAGCTCTGCATTGCCATCATCTCAGTTACTGCCATTTACTTCCTACTGTAAATCTCCTGTCTGCGGCAGCAGCAGGGAAGTGCCACCTGAGCAGCTGACCTTCAAGCGCCTGCTTTTCCAGCCAAATATGACTTCTGCCATGACAAAGCAGTTTTTCACCACAAAGGCAGAGCAGCTTTGGCTTTAATTATATTCGTAGTGCAGAGATGAGGGCAAAGCAGAGTAATTACAATTTCAGCAACAAGAAGTAACCTGACTTTGCCCTAGTAAGAAGCATATTTAAGCTCTGTAGCAGATGCTGGCGGCTGTGTAAGGTTAGATGCTCAGTTTTTTCCCCTTTAAAAGCTGCCATTCTCTTAATTTTGAGGCAATTCATCCTGTATTTCAGTCTTTCACGGAGGGGCTCCATTTTGCGTTGCCATCCTCTTGTCTACTTTTGGGCAGCCTCTGTTCTCCTCTAGCCTCATCTATTCTGGTGTGTACTTAAACCCCTATCAAAACGCCTATTTGCAGATTCCGTGGAATATGCAGCCCCTGCATGGGAACACTAACCTATAAAGCACAAACCCCACCAGAGAGCATTGCCCTCCTGAGCCTGCAGTCCGGAAAAGGGTTATTTCACCTTCAGCTTCCCTTGAGCAGCCGGACACCACACTGGCACATAGACTGCCGGGGGTTATTTTGGGCCCTTGCACTCATGCCTTCCCCTCTGGGGCAGGCTGTGCACTCACCTTGCCCGTTCCCTTTCATCTCCCGATCCACTTGGAATTGTGTCTCAATCACTTACACCCTGTTCTAGCCCCCGCAGAGTCCACGACCTCTCCTTTCCAAAACAGGCTCTAACCCAGTCACCTTATCAGCATCAACCTGTGCCTTCCACAGTCTCCCAGACCCGAATGAAGCCTTCCCTACTCACCCACTCCTTACTCTAAGAAACACCATTAAAATCTGATTAATATGCTCTCACATTCCAAGGATACAAAGGTTTTATGAGGATACTCATGCTCTAAAAGAGTGAAACTTGCTGCAAGAAGGGCAATGCCAACAGGAAATACCACAGGGCAAAAATGAAGCTGCAAAGCCAGCATCTGCCTTGCAGTACTCGAGAACATGTTTGCTCCTCTCATCCTGGAGCTCTTTTCCTTTGGAAAGGAAGAAGGGGACACAGAGCTTCTTAAATGGGATAAAACTTGATCCTCAGCAGAACACAAGGCAGCGTTCCATTGGCAGCGAGAATACGATGCAGGACATAATCCCTGCTAACAGTGTACAACTGCTGCCTCCAGCCAACATTCCCCAACCACAGCTTGCCCATTCCGATGATATTTGTACCTTTGTTTTATTATACTACAGCTTTCCAGGATCCTGTTTTCCTCCACATGACCTAGCAAAGTCCCGTGCTCATCCTCTACACATCCCAGCTCCATCCAGCAAACCCCCAAGCCACGATGTTCCCCTTTCTGGGTCCTATTTTCCGCCATGCTCCCTAAGCTCCGGTCTCACTCCCCTCAGCTGTCCCATGGCACATCCTGGACGCACAAATGAAACTACCAATGGCACCAGAATCACTCCTGAAATTCCACCTGCTGATAACAAAAAGAACAGCGTGTGCAGGCCTGGCTCTTCCCTCTGCTCCTCCTCACAGCTCCTGCAGCCAGGATTGTCCTGGGCCAAGCTGAACCAGGGCAGGGTGTTACAGGGATGTGCACGCCAACACTACTCCAAGCTCAAGCAGACTCTTACAGAGTTAATGCCTTGAGGTGCTGTCTGGGTTTTAATTAAACAATCTCTCTTTACAAAATGATACACATTCCTCATCAAAAACCAGAATGGGTTTGTTCCCTTTGCAGCGCTGCTTTCGTCAAAATCCTATGAGAAGGGCTTCACCCTAAACACACCCTTTGCATCGCACACTGCCCTGCCCACCACCAGCACGGAGCTGGTATTTACCTCACTGGTAATTCCTTTAAGCCTATTAGGCCAAGAGAAGCAGCAGCCTGCAGGTCATTTCTGCACCACGAATCCCGTGGTCACCATCAACTTCCTTGTTCAGAAATAAGAATGTTTTAAATGACACAAAGCAGAATAATCTATAAGCTGTGCCTGAACTATCCATCTGTCTTTCCTAAGGATGGGAAGCATAACAATTCCAGAGAAAAATCTCTATAATATCAAAACCCCCCCAAACAACAACCCTCCCAAATCCAGTTATAAAACTGAAAGCAACCCAAAAGCACAGCTCAAGAGTGAATATCCCTGTTTACACTAAGAATACTCCAGTAGAAAACTATCAAACAAAGGATCTTCCTTCTTCAGACACAACTTCACCAGCAAATCTGCCGCCAGTGTGAAAGCAGTCAGTGTGCAAACCCGGGAGCTCTGTAACCACACGTGAGAGCTGCTGAAACCCCAGCCCTGCCAGGGACTGCGCGCTCATCTCTCCCGCAGGTTTTCCCTGGACAGGAGGCCACAGGCACCACTGCAAACGAATGCAGTGAGCAGACACACAGCAATCCGGGATTTATTTCCTGCCTTCTACAAAAGGCTCCTCCTGTCTCTTAAATGTTTCAGTCTTCATAAGCAGAATTCTTTTCTGTTCCCATTTTTCCCCTTCCTCTCCTCACTGACCGTGTTTTGGTATCAGTGTAAAGCAGGTCACATCAGTTCTCCTGAGCAATTGTCCTCCTGCTGCTTCCCCCTGCACTTGGATTGCTGCTGACAGGATCTCTCCGTTAATTCTTGCTTAATCCAATCACTTACCGGGCACGTAGGAAGAAGGGAATAACTTCACCGTGCGTGTGAATTCTACCAAGAACACACAACTTATACAGTACAACCGAAGTAACACAGACAAGAAAACTCCCTTTCCTGAAACTTTTATCACCAAGTAGATAATGCAACTAATTCAGTAAAAAAGAGGTTTTTCTGTTCTCGGATTTAAGCCTGGTTCCCGTTGTTAGCACTGTCGTTCCCTGAAGTGGGATCATCAGCTGCATTTAAGAGGAAAGACTAACAAAAGTACTGTCATTCTGGCTTGAGGTTTTAAAACTATCCCCAGACAAACTGATTCACAAAGGGAGAGCAGGAAACAAACCACATTTCAATCCCTTTTCCCAGATTCACAGTGCAGTTCAGGAGAACAAGGTGCTGCTTCTGCTCCTCAATAATCGATAGTAACAGGTTGAGAACTGAGATATCGTATGACCTGCAAAGCCCCATACATCTTTAATACTAATACTCCCAATATTCCAAAGTTACAATCTTCCCCCATTCCCCACGTACAAGCCTATTTGAAGCCTCTATTTTAGCATTTTAATGACAAAGTGCTGCTCCTTTGGACACTGCAGACCAGTCTCATCTCGAGGATGAACCACTCTGCTCTGACATTTCTCCCTCTGCAGAGAAAGATTAGTGTTTAGTTAACCAAAGTGCCCATCCTATAAATAGCAGCATTTACAAGCACTTGTAAAGCTCTAATTGCTATTGCCAGGACAATTGCATAAGGATCATTGCTCCTTAGAGCTGCACAGAGATTCAGGCATGCGCTAAAGAACAGGAATATTTTCTACAACCCTTTTCATCGTGTGCTGCTACCCAAGCACTAGAGTGAAAACTTTACACCTTGTATTTCAATACCCATGTTACAAGGGTAAGGCTGTTAAAAGGGTAACAAATTATAAAGCACTATAAGCCAGCAGCTGCAGTAATTCAAACTGGCCCCACAGAGGCAGTAACATTTACAGCAAGGCAAAACTGGGATGTTCAATACACTGGTGTGTCCATGGAATGGACAACATAAATCTGAGAGCGCACTCCTGACGTAGCTGGACAATTGAGACATTCATTCAGGAACACGCATTAGTTTATGTTAAAATAGGATTCAATGGCAAAACGCAACAGTTTGCAACCAAGAGGGAACAACCATGAAGCTGGGGAGCACAAGGAGTCATCTCATCCTCCAAATTTCCTGGAGTTTGCAAGGCAAAGATGGGTCTGGAGGGAAGGATTTGTGACAAGATTACAGGTAATGACCCATTTCCGGGGCTGCCAGCCCTGCGGAGCTGTCAGTGCCTGTGTGTCATGGACAAAAGCGACACGTCCGTGTGTGACATGGACAAACCAGATAGGATTCATCAACAGAAATCAGTCACTAGCGAGCAGGAGCATCCCAGGGCCTTCGCCCAGCAGTGTGCCCACACTGTTCAGAAGCAGCAGCCCAGTGGAGCAGACCTGGAACTAAAGGAGTTTAACTACAGTTGTGTTCAGGAAACAGCTTCTGAATGCCATCCCTTTGGATTATCAGCCTCTGTTCTGTGCTCCCACTCCTCACCCAGCCCAGCTTCCACCCTCCGCACAGCCGGGCATGGTGCCCACCACCCTTCCCACCAACAGGAGACTCTTCTCCTCTGCAGCACTGAATGGTTTTAAAGGAAGAATCTGGAATCCTTCCCAGCAAAAGGAGATGCCTCCAAACACCGCCAGTGACCATACTTTCCCCTGCATGGCATTCACATTTATCATCAGTTCTCAGAGCTGAAAACAGGCAAGACCTCCAAAAGTTCCTGCAGTCTTTTGGGGACAACTACAACTGTTCTAAGACAACCAAAGGCAACTGCTTCTCTGCAAAGATCAGCTTTGTCAAAGCCAGACTGCTGGTTCGGGGTATCCTCTTCATACCCACTGCCAGCGTGTTCTCCTTGGGAGAGAGATCCATCAAGAGCACACAGAGTGAAAGAGCACGTCAGGCATTTCCTGACCTGCACAAGTACCTCATTACACCTCATTCTTCCATAATTTCATTCTCCACAACCCTCTCATTGACAGTTTCAGAGTAAACTCTTCTCCCTTCCAAGTTTCACAGAGGGTCTAATCTGTTTTGAAAGTCTCCTGGGAGCGAGCTAGAACAAACCCTGCCCAAAGGAGAAATGCTTTCAGGTGTTGGTGAATCATCATTTTTTGGTACCAGCTGCTGCGCATCCTCACCCTCTTGAGTCACCCTCCACTGCCAGCTCGCTCTCTGCACGAGGGATCCCATCGGCTCACCAGTGGGTGGGTATCTTCAGAAAGTCCAATTCTTTTGGCAGTTGGCACTAGAGAACAAAAGCAAAACCTTGATTTATGCCAGCAGAGAAGGACACTCAGCAGGAACAACACGAATTACTGGGCAGGGCTGAGGAGTGTTTGCGCAGGTCGGCATTCCCAGGAGGCCTCAGAAAGCACTGGTTCATTTGCTTGTGTCATCCAACATTTGCTTTGTGGTCAGCTCCAGCTCCTGGTAGGATTCGTTTAGGTTTCATCCTTGTAAATGTGTTTCGCCCACAAACAAGGCCTTGCAAATAACTTCCCCCCATTATATGCAGTTTAGCATGAAAAGAAGACATTCCAGGAGCAGCTCCAGCACATGCCAGGTGAAATATTCATGACTGGGTTTGGATACAAGCAAGGAGAACTGACCATGGAACTGAAAAAGTAAAGAGGTCGAGCCAAGGCTCTCAGAGGCCGATGTTCAGTTGTTTCAGACAGAACCCTGTCCTATCTGCACCTCCCAAAGGTCACCAGGGCTGTGTCCCTGGCGCAGCACAGGGTGGATTCCTTCATCTGCAACCTGGCAAGTTTCTCCTCAGACCTTTTCAGAACCATCACAAAACTTCCTCCTGGTTAACGTGCAGGAACAACGCAGCCCTCTTGCTGCATGGAGCTCTTAACTGCATTTAAAATACATCTTCATAGAATCAAAGACTGGTTTGGGTTGGGAGGGACCTTAAAGCTCACCCAGCTCCAACCTCTGACACAGGCAGGGACACCTTCCACTGGAGCAGCTTGCTCCAAGCCCCTGTGTCCAACCTGGCCTTGAACACTGCCAGGGATGGGGCAGCCACAGCTTCACATTTTGATTAGAATTCAGTTTTCCTGCACATAAGATTGCAAAGGAGAGGGGTTAAATCCCTGGCTGTGTCCTTTTCATTCTCATATGCTGTACATCCCAAATACAATTAACTTAATCACATGTTGATTTATTTATACCTCCTTTGAGTGTGTGGTCTCCACAACCTTGCTTAAGAAGAGGTGCATGTGGTTCGCTGTTGTTTCAGTAACACATGGAGCAGTCACCAACCCCTCTGCCCTCGAGCAGGCAGCACTTCTGAGCATCCCTTTCTAGGCATGAAGCCCTGAGGAGAGACAGGGCTGTGTTTTCCCTACAGGCTCCTGCTCTGGGTGGGAATGCTCCCATTTGGCAGGCACTCCATGGACATGGCTGAAGCAGAGCAAGCGATGGAGAAGGCAGCTGCCCGCAGCCCAGACAGAAATACAGGATGGAAAACAACCTTTGGCATCCCTCCACTCGAAACCCCCTCCAGAATGCCATGTTCAGTACCAGGTTTCAACAGTCAATGGAGCTCAGAGACCACCCACACCAAGAAATATTTACTGTAAGTGCCTGTACTTCTTGTCCTCTTGGCAGGAAGGGAAGGGAAGGACACTGCCCCCGGACTCAGAGCTGACAAGACACAGGCATCATCACTGCTGAAGACCCTGGTTTGCCACTGTGCTCACTGCCATCAACGCTACCTGCTGCTGCAAATGCTTTAAAGGCAGCAGTGATATTACCGGGCCAGTGTCCTCCCAGAACACTGGTGAAAATGACATGGACATTGAAACTATCTATGGCATGGAGCAAACGTTAAGCTAAAATCCTCCTCAGGAAACCCCTTGCTAAGCTTGCCAGGGGGATGGAAACAAAGCTAAGGAAAACTCCAAGGAGAGCTACTCCTGGGAGGTGGGTCTGTGCCTGACCCAGGACACGGGAGTCAAAGAACAGAGTGAAACCATCTGTGGGCTTGGGGTTATTAAAAAATCCACCTACTTGTGACAGAAATAGCCAGAGCCTTCACAGAACCAGAGCTGCTCCACAGAGCAAGGGCTCTGCAGCCTTCATACATCAACCTGACACACCACCCCTGTCCCCAGGAAGGAACTGGGGGATGGATCGTTTCATACAAGCTGAAGGTCACTGTACTGCAGTGATGTGAGCAAACGTTTCCTGCTTCCCTTTGAGCATGGCAGGTGCTCCTGTGGCAGAAGGGCCCATAAGAAAGGACAAAGCTCATAATCCTTGATTGTCCTCTTCAAGTTCTAACAGGATTTCCAGCGTTGGAAGACGCAGCAGCGGCCTGGTGTGGTGAAGCTCCTTCAGCACGTACAACCAGCTCACGCTGTGCTGTGATTGACTCAAATACCCCTGGTACCACTACATAAATGCTACGGCTTTTGTATTGTTCATCTGACTGCCAGAAAAGGGATTAAGGTATTGCCATATGGCGAAGAGAACAAGAGGTTGCATCAAGCCTTTAGGAAAACCTGAAGCTGCTGAAGGAGCAGCAACTTCAACAGGTCGCTTCAACAGCTTAATCACCCAGAGAACACCTGAACCAATGAAACAGGATACAGGAAACACAGGGGTGGCATAGAAGACAAAGAAGAATCATGACAGGTTAAAAACTGTATGTGTGTATATGCGTGCGCATCTTCTCCATGACAGAACACCTGGGCACAGCTAAACTGCATGGCCTCCACAAGGAAGTCAGCTTTATTCCCGTTTTAATCCTCAGGATTTGCTCTCACCATGAAGCCAACTGTGTCAGGACACCGACAGCCACCGACAACAACTAAAGAGTGACTGACCATGGGGAAAAGCCTTTGGGAATAACACTGCTCCTGAGGCAGAGCAGAGCCAGAGCTGCTGGGCAGGGGGAGAACATCACCCTCTGTGCACCAAAGCTGAGGTGCAGAGCCCCACATGAACAGCTCTGGGACCACCACAGCCCCGTTCTGCACAAGGGCAGGGGGTGACCGACATCTGTGTTTGAGGTCAAAGCATTAAGATTTCTTTGATTCTGCAGAAAGAAAGAGGGTTTCCACTGCATTAGTTTTACCTGTTCTTGTGCTAAAGGACAGACTGCAGCTGTGCAGTCACCAGCTCATAGATTCACTCACAAAAAGCACGTGCCACCTACAGGCAAAACACCAAGAGCCAAGATGTTGTAATAGATTATGCTGCTTCTAAGCTTTCACCCAGCTGAAAAGAAACTTGTCATTGCATAGTCTTGTTACAGATGTCTATGCTCTGCTTTGGCTTTTACAGCTCTGCCATTTGATGTCTTCATCGCCTGATGTTCCACTTGCTTTCTTAAAAAGACTCATATACCATAAAGCTGTGTTCGACAGCTCTGTTTTTACTGCTAACAACGCATTTTCTTTCAGTACGAACAGCCAATATTGTCCAGCAGCAGTTTTCCTCACTCAATCCACTATTCTACCTTCCAAACATCTGTGTTAGTCATAACAGAAGCACGTCGTCTTGCTTAGTCAACAAGCTACTACACTTAAGCCCAAAATACTTGTCTCAAGCACTACCTTAGAAATGAACTGCAGCATAAGGGGAAAAAGACCCTGAACTGGCCCTGCTCTGGACAGGGGTTGGACCAGATGATTCCCAGAAGGGATATTCCATTCCATGAACAAATAAACAACTTCTGAGCCTGCTCCTCTAAGCTGTAGCAACCTTGGTCTGGAAGGTGTCCCACGGGCAGGGACACCTTCCACTAGAGCAGCTTGCTCCAACCCCTGTGTCCAACCTGGCCTTGAACACTGCCAGGGATGGG
>WYDI02024752.1:291936-329386 GCA_009867235.2 Psittacus erithacus | reverse complement strand
CAGCTCCTTATCTATCCAAGGAGGTCTCCTGGCCCTCCTGCTGCACTTCCTTCTAGTTGGGATGCAACACTCCTGAGTTTGTAGCAGGTGATCCTTGAAAATCAGCCAACAGTCTTGGGCCCCCCTGCCCTGTAGGGCAATATCCCATGGAAAGTCCTTCCCGTTGTTGCAGGTAGAAATAGATAACTGAGTCTATGGGGACGCGTCATTAGCCACAGCATTGCTTCCCTTCGCAAAAATCAATCTTCAATAGCAGTAAGTGTTGTCACTGCACAAATAGGGAAGCTGAGATGCAGAAAGTTGCAATGATGTTTCTGCAGCTACTCTAGCTGACAGTCAGAGGAGCCCTCTGGAGTCCTAGAACACCACCCTTCCTATGACAGGCCGTGAACCACTTATCAGAGTAAGGTGTTTGAAGGTTCCAGCTGTCCTCTGCTCAGCTGGCTTGGTGTCCAGCACCACCGAGACCATTGCTGCTCGCTGGAGAACAGCACTTCTCACAGCTACTCAGCTCAACATCTCTCACTGGCAGAGAATTTTCATCAAAAATACCACTAATACAAAATATGCTATTAATATTAACTCAGAAAACAGGTGAATATCTTATTTCCCATTGGGTTGTCCTAAGAACAATGGAATCTAATTCCATATCCAGGCAGGATTTGATGCTGACCTGGCCAAGCCCAGGAAACTGCTGCGTACCTAAACGGGTGAGCTTAGCAGAACTGACTTAAACTTCTCTGTATTGTTGTTACTCATGTCTCTGACCTTAACAGCGAGGGTGTCACAACAGAATTATCAGAGATAATTATCTAAGTCATGCTAGAAATTATTTCAAAGAAAACAGGAGTTGCTGTTGGTTTTTTTCTCCAGAATTATTTGAGGTGTCAGGTAAAGAAATATTAGCCTACATTCTGTAATGGTAGAGGTACATTCCTGCTTGATAAAAAATATGTTCATACTGATTTGCAAATATTGGCCCAATATTGGCCTCCAATATTTTGGGGGGCAAAATTTCCGCTGGCTTTGAAAGCATTAGGGCAGCAGAGAGGCCTCCAGGTTTAGGGGACTCCCACATCTTGTGAGGTACAGCTGGTCACTAATTGTCCGTAGGAGAGCTGACTAAATGCTACTTCTAAGCACTAGATTTTCCATACCAACGACTGGTAAAGTTAGCATTCTAGGGAGCAAAATGTTAATAGCTTTCAGGACATCAAGAACTGCAAGAAGCCCTGGACTAGATGACCTTTAAAAGTCCCTTCCAACCCAAACCATTTTGATTCCATGATTCTATGACTAAAGCACTGCATGCTACTGTGTAACGCCAGCTTTAGCACCCCAGCATCCTCCTTCCTTTGAAGTCAGTTGTCAGACTTGATTTGGAGTCTGAGAACCTGGGTTAGGAGATCAGGGAACCACTAAATGTGTTCTGACCCAGGGAAAGTGCTCACCCTCATGCTGGCTGGCAATGGAAGAGAAGGAAGGTTTTCAGCCTGCTCTTATGGTTTCAAACTTGAACTTGGAACTGTTTGTTTTTGCTGCGCCACCCCTTCCGCCCTAGTTAATAGTCAACTTCGAAACCCAGCTTTATGTCCCATGTGTTTGATTTACATTTCAAATGCAGGGCCAGCAGGGCAGGCTGTCTAAATCACTTGTCAGCACAAGGGAAGGAGGTGAACAGTGGGAGGAAAAAGTGAGATGCGGCTGCGGCCCAGTGTAAACGCTCAGGCAGCTGGGCGATGCTGTTACTGGGAGAGTCCCCAGCAAGTGACAACTGCTCACCTTGCTCAAAGGTTGAAGTCTAACTCATGCAACACACAGGGACCGGCTTGTCTCCTTTGATTTATACTCTATTCCTCCAACTCTGCAACCTTGCATCCTGTTTTCCTTATCCACTGCAGCTGTATGTGGAGGTGAGGGCTTGAAAGGACCTAACAAGAGGAATTTCTTTTGAAACCAAAAATAGCCTGTCTTGATTTTATTATTTTCTTTTTTCTGGTCAGCATGTAGCAATCTTAAATTTATCATCCATCTGTAGCTGAACTGACATACAGGAAACCTACCTAATCTTGAATCGGAGGGCACAGGGCAGAACGAGTTCACTGGCCGCCCTTGGAAACTGCCTGGCTGGAAATACCATTTTCAGCTGCTCTTTGATGAGGTAACATCAAGGAGCAAAGCAACTGCACAAACCACACGGACCAATGCCAAACAGTTTGCAGGGCCAGTCAATGCAGCATTGAGGAAAGGGGAAACATTTGCAATATCAGTCAAAAATGAGTTAGATGTGTTTTAAAGCAATTACTTTCCAGACTGTTTACTCTGAATGACACAAATATGATTGGCCCATCCTTAGAGACCTTCATAGGGCTGATCTGATGGATGTGGTGATGCCCAATCCTGCCCTTGCTGATACTTCCTGGAGTCATGTGTGTGTGTGTTTCGACGGCTCATGAGTAGAGTCTTGCTGGCTGCTGTGAGCTGCCCTGATAATACATTTGTACAATAGGATGAGCTCTTCCTTTCAAGAAACCTGGAGAGGGACTTTTTACAAGGGCATGTAGTGACAGGACAAGGGGAAATGGCTTTAAACTTACAGAGGGCAGATTTAGATTAGACATTAGGAAGCAATTCTTCCCTGTGACGGTGGTGAGACCCTTGCACAGGTTGCCCAGAGAAGCTGTGGCTGCCCCATCCCTGGCAGTGTTCAAGGCCAGCTTGGCCAGGGGTTGGAGCAACCTGGTCTAGTGGAAGATGCCTCAGCCTGTGGCAGGGGATTGGAACTAGATGGTCTTTAATGTCCCTTCCAACCTAAACCAGTCTGTGATTCTAATCCTTGGGCTGCAGAGGGAACAACTCCTCATGGAGATGGGAGGTGGAGGAGCCAATGCAGAGCCATAAGCACAGCACCATCCAAGGCTGGTGTAAACATTGTGCCTCTCCAGCGAGTTCACACCCACTTTCCCAAGATTTTACTGGAAATAGCTATGTCTGCTTCTTGCAAACATGTTAAAAATTACCTGCCAGGTTCAGCTGATGTAAATCCTCATAAATTCATTCAACAGCCTTATTCCCAGATAAATGCTGCTTAATTCTCTGTTTCGTCATAGCTGCAATTTCTCTGTTTATTTTAATGACGGTGTCCTGCTCTCAGTTTCACCACACACATCTTTTATATTGCTAAAAAGGCACTGATGAACATGAGCTGCATTACCAGAAATCACGTTCCTGTTCCTGGTCCCTGGCTCATTTCTCCCTCATTTCCCATTACCTTCCTATCTTAAGACTACATGCATGATATACCTGTCAGCTAGATCCATTCAAATATTTATCCAGTAATTTAATCAGTGAATTTCATGGTAGGTTGGTGACTACATTGATGATTTTCTCCTCACAATGCATTAGGGTGCTGGAAGGCTGCAGGTTCATGGGTATGTATTGAACTTCATGAAGTTTATAAACTGTAAAGAACTTCTTGTTAGGAGAAGCCCTGTGAGGTGCTTCAGTTGTGTGCTGCACTGAATGGGAAAGCACTGGAGATTGCTGACACTTGGGCATCAATGCAAGCCTGCATCAGCCTCAGCTGTGGGCCAACCTCCGGCACATGTGGAGGCAAAAGCAAACAGAAGAGGAGCAAAGTCCACTGAGACAGAGTGAGGAATTTTAGCTTTAAATTTCACAGGCCATCCTCTTGTTTCTTCCTCTTAATCCCTAACTTGTCTAAAGCCGGTCATTCAGGAAAGAGAAACTACAGTCTTTCCTAGGAGACCGTTCTCTCCCAAGAAAGCTCTTTCTCAAGCCAATTCCAGCTTCCAGGCTAGAACAACTTTAGGAGTTACACCAAGCCTCCAGACTATAGTCCTGAAGCCACCATGATTCCAGGCTAGAGCACCCCCAGCCAGAATCAGCTCCCCAGAGGCAGGCACCAAAGCTGAGCCCGCCATGCCACGCCCCAATCTATCCTGCTGTGTGCCCTGGGCTTGATAAGCCCTAGGGTTTGCAGATTTGGCCAATTAGGCCTTTCCTCACCTCAAAATGGAGGCTCAAAGAAAGGGAGGGGTTAGAATTGACACCCTTTTATACTGTGAGTAACAGCTCAGTAATACATAGCCCCGGGCCAAGGTATGCTCTGTACTCAGTGATTTCCAGAGAACTTCAGGAAAACAAAACAAAGAGGAAGGAATGAGGAACTGACTCAACGCACCCTGTAGGTAGGTTCTGGCTTCCCTGTGGAGAATTATTGTATAAACTTCCAAATAGTATCTTCTGAATGTGCTATAAACAGCTTTTCTTTATTCCCCCTTCTCAAACCTGAAACTGCTGCTTCTTTACCAGATAATGCTCTGCCTTGACAGGATGGGACAGGTTTTGTGTGTATATAGATACTCTATCATCTATTTCCATTAATAGGTATTAGGAATAGGGGTAGAAATGGTAATCTCACTCTGTTGTATCCCGTGCCCAGTCTCTAAGAATCCTGTTACTTAATGTTTGAAACATCCTTTGGAGGTAGATGAATATAATCACACCCCCCCACTCATTCCTGGCCCTGGAAATGGCAGCACACTTAGAGACATGCTTACTGCAAAGCACTGGCTTTGGCTACAGCAGTTCTGCTCTTCACATGCATATGCTTAAGGGCTTTGCTGTACTGGCTGAGCTAGTGTGCTTGATATCTTGCAGGATAGGGTAGGAAGGCAAAAAGAGATTAAGGATTTTATCATGTTCCCAGGAAAGTTCAGTGCAGAGTTTCACTGATTCTGTGGAAGAGAAACCATCCCAAAATAGTTTGCGCATCTGGGAAAGAAGCCCAGGAGATTCTAGTGTCCCATCCTTTCCTCTAACCATTAGGCTACTCTTCTCATCAAAGAAATATGGGACCTGGGGGAATTTATCCTGTCTTACAACCATGCAGGGTGCTCCAAAAAGAAGCAATATTATTATATAATAACTAATATAACCCTTTAATAGTTGCATCATAACATAACTATTCCTGCAGGAAACTCTGCAGTAAGGCTGCATTAAGTGTAAGTGCAAGACTGGAGACCATACATTTCAGAATACCTCGACAGTTTTACCAAAACAGCAGATAAGTGGAGATAGATACAACCTTGTCAGAAGCATGGGTTTTTTTCCCTGTAGAACCTGTACTTAGCTGAAATTCCAGAAGTGATTGCGTTTTACTTGTGTATATTTCCTGCAGAAATGGAATGAGCTGTTTTAGGAAATAACTTCAAACTTGCTGAAATTCAAAGCATTTTTAGTATATCAGTAACCTCAAACAGTTCTTGTTAATTGCTGAAGTAATATTCCCTTTGCTTCTCAAACAGCATTAGTTTATTTTAGCCAAGATAGGAATAAGAAAAACATTCTAGGCTGGAACATCTCTACTTAACACTTCTGTAGATGCAGTCAGAGAAGGTAGCTCAGCATGCCCCGACTTTCTCAAACCTCTCTGAAAAAATTATAATAATAATTACAGTATATTAGTTAGTCCTCAGGGATAGCTCCATTTTCCATGCATGTAACCTTTACTGCTTTGGGATGCAAGCTATTTGTTTTGGCAGCCTGAAATAGCCCATAACTTCACCATGATAACCATTTTTAGTTTGGCCTGTAGATTTTTTTTCTCCCCTTTTCAAATCCATCTGTCCTGAGAAGTCAAATTCCTGATTTTATCTTGTACCACCCACCCTCTTCACTTACAAAGGAGACCTCAGAATAATCCCTCATCCTCATGCCTTGCTCTCTGGTTTTTCCTTGAATCATTCTCAAAGAGATTCATGTCTCTGTTTCATTCTGTCTGTATTAAATACTTCTGCCCCTGAAATTTGTGGGCTCTGAGGTAGGGAGGTTCCATATTTATTGCCTTGTAATAACATCTGAAACACTTTTGTTGAATTTATAAGTTTTAAGAACAAGAAAAACAACTCAGAAATAACTTTCTTGCCTGCCAGCTCTGGGTATTGCATGTAGGATTTTGACGGTTAGTTGTTGCAACATTACTGGGAAGAGAAATTCTGTTCTTTCAGCTTAACAAAGCTGTTGATGCTGGGTGCATGCATGAGAAAAGAAACCAGCTCTTTCCCCCATCCTTTTCTATTGATTTCAGAGGAGAAAACAGCAAAAACATCTCTGCAAGAAAAATCATTCTGTCTAGCTGGCAGTGGTTTGCCATTCAGTAGGTTCATTCAGGCTGTTTTCATTGCTGATCCTTTTTTCAGATGTCCAGCATCCAAATATAGCAGATGCGGGTGTTTTCTGCCTTTAAAAACAGAAAAACAGCCGTTTTGACAGAGGCAGAGCATATGCAAACTGCAGAGTGAGACCTGAGTCGCCAGTGAGAGCCCTCCATTGATTTTGATCTTCACATCATACTGGAGGCAGTTGTGGAGAGGCTGTAATTAAATCATAGCAGAATATGGGGTTATTCCATGTAGCCCCAAGACCAAGTTCAGGCCAAAATCTGTTTTATGTAGCAGGGACATAGGTCTGTCTTTGCCCTGTTCCTTTGGAACCTATCCCCCATAAGCTACATAGCCTCTGCACTGAGTGCTCTCAGCAGCTGTTCAGGTGCAATTAGACTTGAGCAAACCCAGTGATAGCGGTAAGAATTATGTTAAAGAATTGTCTTAGGAGTGCTGGGAAAGTGGTAGAGATTTGAGAGACACTGGAAAAAAAAAACCCTCTGGTAAAGCATGTGTTTCTTCACCAGTATTTCAGGTGTAGGAACAAAATGATATTGAGCGTTTCTTGCTTCTCATGGAATGAAAAGCTGTTCCTTCACGTTCGTCTGTGCAACTAATTCCCTTTTGGAGTTAGCCAGGAGAGACACGTTGGTCTGTAACACAGAGTTAGCAGGTTTATCACAGTCAGCTTTCCTATGCTCCAGAGCTCCTCCCACTCCCAGCCAGATGTTCAGAAGTGGGTCCAGCATCTGTGTGTGGTGTTTCACCAGGCCTTCTGAGTCCTCACTGACACATACCTGCAAGAATACTTTTTATCTGCTTGTCTTGCCATGGGGACCATATGAAACTGCCTCACAGGCTGGGTTCAGCTGCTTGGACTCCCTCTTGGCCACCCATGGTGGGTAGTCAGAACTTTTCTGGGTTTTGACTTTCCACCTCTTTGAGGGACTCATGTAATTGACTGTTTAGCTGACAAATGGGTCAACAAACTGCTGCTTTTTGGGAACTTGTGGATATGTGTTCTTCAGAAGCATTAATGGGTGTACTCCCATGAGCAGCACATGTAAGCATTAAAATAATTAATACTAATACATTAGTATTCATATATTTAATCTTTTAATATTTAAAAATACATATATTAATGAGTTAAAGTTAATTTCTAGCTAATTAGCATCACATTTCTTTGGTTATGGGCTTTGCTCGGTTGAAAAGTCTACTGCATCTGGGAGTTAGGTTTGAAACAGCCTTGCAGGATCAACACTTTTTTTTGTTGTTTTTTACTACTACTGTTTTCAACATCCCTTTCTGAGGAAGTGTTGGACCAATGTAGCCATAGCTGGAAGGTGTCCTGTGCCTTTTGAGGGAGGGTTACTGAGTGAGTACAAGCACACCAGATCTCAGGCTTCTCTGCATGTCAAGGGGAATGGTTTCCACCACATGTATAACAGCAGCGGGTAATTAGCCCAAGGAGAGTGGATAAAACACTCAATCCTTATCCTGGCCACAGGGACACACAGTGTTGGAAGTAAATGACAGCTGATTTCTGCCTAGTGGAGCAGCTGCTTTTGGAGCTGCCCTCCTATTTCTTTGGTTTCCCACCTCCTGTTTGAGCTCCTGCCCTTCCACTCCTCCCCTGAATGTTCCTTTTCTCTTAGGGAAAAGCATATTTTGCCCCTAATAGTTAGAAATTACCCTGTTTTTATTTAAATCTGTCATTTCCAATCCCCATGGTTACTCCTAATTCAACACCATGAAGAATTTGCTTCCTTGATGATGTCTAGGAAATGTCTTTGTTTAAACCTGCTCTGCTAAGCTAGTAACATAACCTAAGTTCTCAGGTCTGTTTTCTTGCACACAGGTGTCATTCCTCTGGTTAGTTTCAGCTCTACTGCTAAACTGTATCCCATCTATTCTGGTTATCTGAAAGTCCTCCCTTTCCCTTCATCCCAGTCCACCTTTCATCTTGATTATCTGGAAGACTGCTGTTAAGCTATGCTATCTTGGTCTAATTTGTAAGAAATAATTGATTTATTACTGCTACATACCTTTCTTCATTTTCCTGGGCATGGTAGAAATAACAGACTGTTTTAGTCTTAAAGAACTTCATATAAATTTCATTCACATACAACATATCTCAGCGATAAGGGGACATGAACTCAAAGGAAGCCGCATCATAGCTGAACTCTCTGGAGTTTTAGGGGTTTATTTTAATAATATCCTGACTTTAGCATATACAATCCATGGTATTTGCCCAGCTTAAAACAACAGCCACAGGAGGATCCTGTCGTACGTTTTGCAACCGGTTCTCACATCAACAGAGCGCTGATCCTGCGTGGAATTCATTCCACATTTTATTCATTATCTGAATGAGTTATCAAGACAGCTCTCTGCCTGGCTGGAGGTACCAACATAGTGCAGACAGATTTTTTCCCACAGAACTCTCCGAAGCGATACTGTCAGCATAGCTATATTTAATGGGCTCTACCCATGCAGTCAGTCTCTCAGTGCAGAAGAAATAGTTTACAATCTCTGAAACCCTACACTCCTCTCTGCCATGGAGCAGGAAAAAGTAACATCTACCATCATTCCTTTTGCATGTTGCTGACTCCGGGGGAAGAGAAAGCTAATAAGACAATGAGGACATTGAAAACAATATTCTAAAAGGCAGAGCAAGGCAAACCCCCCTCCCCAATCACTAGTCAACATCTGCAAGCAATCTTTAACCACAGCTAAAGACTGCCTTTAAATTTGCAGATGTCATGCCCTACTTACCTTTGCTTAAGGCTTAGTATTAGTTTAGAAATAACCTGCTGATTTTTTGTTTATCATTGTTATTGCTGAGTGACGAGTTAGGAGAAAGACTGTTGCATGGAAAGAGTTTCACCCCAAGTTAAATGCCATTACGCAGAAAATAGCTGACGTTTTGGAAAGATAACATAGGGCAGCTCCATGTGCCCTCTGAGTTCTCTCTGACATACCCCTGCACTGTACCTGAAAGAGCTTTGTGTCATGTGCATTAAGGTAAAGGTGATTTGTCTTAAAAGTGATTTCTATCAAATAAAATTGCCCGTTTCGCCCCTTTTTTTCTTTTTTTTTTAAAGGCTTAGTTCATAAATATGGCAAAAAAATGTCCTTACATGCTGATCAGGGGGCTTAGGTAAGCAGTGGGGTAATGGTGTGGCCTTCACTTCACACCTAAAACAAAAGCCTCTCAGGGTATGGAAGATGGGGTTGGTGAGTGATGCCTGTGAAACCTGGGCCTGGGGTACAGGTCCGCTCCACGCTATGCGTGACAAGCACTAGGCAGAAAAATAGTAATTTTAGTGTAGTTTGCCAGGGTTTAGCACTGGAACAATGACACTGATGGACAGCAGAGACAAGAGGGGTGGAGAGCGCCTTACCTGGGAATGAACAGTAGCACAGCTGTGTCAGGCAGCTCATTATGACTGAAAATGCAGTGTAGTCATGACAGGGAGAAGGCTGGGAGTTTATATGAGGCATCTTCCACCTCTCTAAGTCCAAAAATCTATTTCCAGTGTCTTATTGTTACAAGTGTTACTGAGTTGGGGAGTTAGGAGGTCTTAAAATATAAATATTTAACGACTACCTTGTAGCTCAAAGCTTTAGGATCAATGTTCATTACCTCTTATCATGCTGTACGTGGCATGCCTGCAAGTTCATTTTTTAAAGTCATGAACTACATCAGTTTTAATTGCCCAGCTGATATTTGCCCTTCTACAAGGCATTGGTATAAAGTTGACTGCTCTTGCGGCACAGTTTAATTCTTAATTCTTCAGTTAGACTGGAAAAAGATCCAGTCCTCTTGCCCACTATGTGCTCCTCCTCCCCCCATTATAAGAAAAATACCAAATGTGCAGGTTATAAATAACGCAAGTTATCTAACATTTTGCCATATAAGGAATAAGCAGAACTGGAAATGCTGATTTCTTTTTTGCCTTTAGCATTCAAATTAAATGGACAATATAGCAAATTAAATGTTCCCAGCAAAAAACTGTTTATGTGAAGTTCTGGTGCTCTTGTCTCTTTGAGCTTTGTTGGCCCCTTTGCTGGTACTTCAACAGCCAAGAACTGTAAGTTTGACATTATACTGCTAAAACATATCAGCCTCTGACCAATTCGAAAGCAAAGGAAACAGGGCTTCTCTACTTCTGTGTTATGCCCTGTGTAAGGGTAAGGAGCACATAGGAAGGAACTGTTTGTTAAAGCTTATAGGACATGTATCTACTTGCCAAAGACTATCAATCATGAGCTCAGTAACATCATCTCCATTGCTGTCTTTAGCCAGAGAACAGATATTTTGAGGGCAAGCACAGGAAGTTAGATATGTTGTCATATAGATAAATCTTGGGGTAAGCTAATCTAGGGCTAAAATTGGAGTCTGAAGTAACTGGTTGGTTTACACCATTTTTTTCCTTATTAAATAACAGGTATCCTTCCAGAACCCTTTTCCCCATGAACAGGATCTGACTCAGTTCTGGCAAGCAGTCCCCTTCCCTTTGTGCTTCTCCTCTGAACCCTGAACTGGTCTCTAGTTAACTCATACAGAATTAAAGAAGGAGATGAAGATATGAAGCTGTTTTGAGCCTTCCTCTCTCATACAGGGTGTTATCAGCTACTGAAAAGCAGTTTTGTATCCCCTGGTAACACCAGGCTCAAGAAACATTTCATGAATAAAGAATCTGGCTACCTAGTAGTTACGTGCCCAACACTCACTTCCAGTTATCTCCCACTCTATTTGCTCACAACCAGGTATGAAAACATTTATGCAGTGAACTGAAAATAATGGAAAAATTCACTGATTTTGGAAGCAAAGTGAGTTAAAGCAATGAACCGCAGTACATGTTCTTTATGCATGTACAGCAGCATAAGGAAACTGTGGGAAGCTAATTTGCAAGCCTGTTTACTGAATACCTGGAACAACTCCCATTTCCCATTTAAATTAGCCTCCAGAAGCCAAGTGTCTAATTTGCTTCTCCAGTACCTGCTTCTTCCACTCATTTATGTCCTTACCCTCATGTATTTTAGCAGACTGTCTCTTGGCATTTCAGATGTTTATTGCTGCATCTATAGTCTATAGTAACCTCTCCAGGGAAAAATAAATGCAGACTGCTAGAACACCAGGCTGGCTGGCTTTGTACCTGCTTTGCACTTCATGCACACAAACAGCTATTTGGAGTTCAGGAGAACAGCAAGTCAGGTTTATAGCATCCAAAAGTCCCTGGGCCAAAACCAGTATGCAGCTCTTGCAAAAGCAGAGACTTTGAGGAGTAGTTTCCTTTTTGTGGTCAAAGCTAAATCTGCTCCATATCTTTAGATGGCTGGCTATCCAGTGTTAAGGAAAACTATATCTAAGCAGTGTACCGGTAGTATTCAAAGTAATCTCTTCAGCGCACAACAGCATCTAAAATCTTCTTTCCAATCTCATCTGCTCAAGGCTAACCCAAGCAGTGAAGAAAGCCTCCTGTATCACCCATTTTGTTGTCCTCTTGGAAAAAGAGAGGATGTAGGTTTGAAGTGAGAATTGCTCATGGAAAACATCCTGGGTTTAGTCCCTGTGCTCTAGACTCTAGTGCCTGTGAGCTTGAAAGCTCAGCTGTGTGTCTCTAACCAATTATGGGCTGTGTTAACATTGCTGCTTGCTTTTCCAGAGGTAGGTTTCTCAATGGAAAATTGTGAGAAGTATCATTAATAATAACAGCTTTGAGAGCACCGGGCCATGGTTTTATCTTGCCCATGGACATAGTTATATAATGGCTCTTCATCATCTGTGGCCCTTTCTTCACCAAAAATCAACATCAAATATACTGATAATTTAAGTGGTAGAAGGTAAACGCCTCTCGTTTAGCAGCTGAAAACTCTTGTTTACACAGAGTAAGATTTGTAAAGGCAGAAAGAATGTGCAGCAGTATTCTAAATGTCTTCTCCAACCACTGCTGGTAAGATACTTTTACCAGTCAGCCCACCACTCTGATGAGAGGTTAACTTTTCAATGGAATCATAAATGCCAGTTCACCCTCATAGATTTTCTGCATTTGTTTGTTTGCTATTGACGAGAAAAATATTCTTTTATTCTTTTCTCACCTCTCCAGAGAGGTCAGGATTTATCCTTGAATGATTACATGATCTGTTTCATGCTAATTAAATAGAAAGCAAGTAAGAGCTATCGTTTATGGAGTCCTTAAGCCCAGACGTCTTATTTTACATTTCAGAAGGAAATTGAAAACATTATTCCTTAGAGAACTGAAATATGAAAACACCGGGAAATATTCATATAAGCGGAGCACACAGAAATATCCTTCATTTATGTTCCCATTTGTTAAAACAAAGTGCTACTTTTTTTAGGAAATGATGAAAATTTAATACTTTCCTCACAGTAGGAATACCACTGGTATCAGTGTTATATCCAGAATGGCCATCTCCCCCCTCCCCAGCTCTGGAAAACATCTTTTTACAGTACAGTGGAGTCAGAATTTGTCCCAGTAGGTGACCTGTATTCTTAAAGCCATTGTAATTTGTTCAGCATTCTTCTTTAAAATGATCATTTAAAGTAAGGTTGGAAAAAAGAGCTGTCATTCTTTGAGTATCAACGTTTGATCCACTGTTTTGACTCTTTAAAGCATGTATCATTATGTCTTCCTCAAATACCATACCTAGTGAATGAAATGCCTAACCAGTAGTTAAGAACTGCATATTTTTAAACTGGTGCTGAACACTAAGTAGTTCAATGGAGTTCTATTAAAAACCCCACCCAACAGTTAGCAACTTGGAAGCTGCAGCTGCTTCTTCTGCCTCCTGAATGATTTAGGATTAATTTTACAGGTTTTGTTACATTACATGATCTCACCCTCTCCATTCTCCAGGTGGATGAAAACAGGTTCATTGCAATTATCTTCCCATGAAGCCACAGAACTCAGTTTGTTAGAGGAAGGATGGGGCATAAGTGGTAACTGTTTCTAAGACTGAATCACCTAGCTCTTGATACTACTGCTGAATTAAATTACAGCTCCTATGGAACCTGCCTGGAGAGAACAATTTTAAATCAAGGTTCATATTAAGACAGGTAATCAGAGGAAGGATCAATTAAAGTACTGCTGGAGAAGATGAATTATGGAGATACTTAGTCTTTAATTAACTTTGGATATAGTTATAGGTAAAATTCCCTTCTTACCTAAGGTCTTGGTATATATGAAGAAGTGATTCAGTGGAAGGTGTATGAGGAAGGCAGAAACAACCCATGAATGTTACACGAAATAGCCAAAGCCATTTATCTTAGTGACAGTCATTAAAGAAAGACTGAAAAGCTCCTCTCTCCAGTGGATGGTCTCAGTGAGCTTTGGAATATCAGTGCAGTCACCCATATATCATCCTCACAGAGCAAACCGAGGGTGTTTTCAACAGTAACACAGAGTCAAATGAAGCCATTACTGTGAAATTTCACAGAGTTTGGAAAACTAGACTGCATGAATGTCCTCCCTCCATATGTGGGAAACACTAGCTCAGCCATGCTATCCTCCATGGCATCTTCTTGGAGGACTGGGAATGTACCTATCAAAATCCCTTCAATTTCATGGTTTTTCACTGGCTACTGATACCAATGAAGAGCTTCAGGAATCCTTCCATGCCCAAAGCAGCTGTTTTGCACCTGGTTTTATGGGAAACTGTGAAATGAGATTTTCTCAAGATTTTTGGGGGTTGAGGGTGGGACGGGACCTGATGAATTTAAAACAACTATATGAAGCTTTATTACTCAAGGAAAAAATTAATTCTGGAAGCATTATTACTGGAAGACTAACGAAGTATCAGAACCTCACACATGTTTTGATCTTTTATTGATTTCCAGTAAATATTTTTAATCAGGAAGGCTGGCTACAGTTTCTAGTCTTGGAAAAAGCTTTCATAACAAGAGTGAGCCCACAAAAAATTTGCTTTTCTGTGCATAAGTAACTCTCAGAGAATAAACATATTGCTATAAACTGAATTTTAGTTATACAAAATACTGTGCTGAAGGCTGCTGTAAATTTTTCCATCAAGATGGAAACTGGATTGTTAGTTGAACATTTTTATTAGTATCTGCTTTAGTTACATTTCCATTTTCTGTTAGAAAACTGATATTTTTTTGGCTGAAAGTTCTTCCCTCCTCCAGCTCCCAGTGCAAAAAATGTCCAACCATTTTCTACTAAACAGGTTTTTTTGGCTTTCAGGTTTCCAAGAAACAAGGCAAATATATCCACTGTATCCCTTGTCTAAGCCACTTGATTTTACTACAGCACTGGGTAGGTTCACAGCTCAGCAGAACAATACTGCGCAATGTATGCCAACAGATATGCAGAAAAATCATGTCTCTGCCCCCACAGCTTGCAGTGTGCAGGGATAAAAAGGAGAGGAAGGGGAAAGTTGTGCATAAGCAGATCTTTAGCTGTAGTTTATGAGCCCAGTCATTCTTTCCCGTGCAAGACCTCCAGTGAGAATATACTCCTTGGGGTGAAGTTTGGAAGAGGATGATGTGGGTGAGGTAGGAGGAACAAATTGTGGAAAAATAATGTGGAAAGGAGGAAAGGAAATTTGTAAAGGGGGAGGAAACTGATAGAGAGAGGGGAGAGATCAGAAGAAAGCAAAACCCCACATGTGAGGAGAATGATGGTAGCTGGTGGAAGACCTCAACAGAAGGAGCTGGACAGAGGGGACCCCGCAATCAAAGTCACAACAAGCAAGGAGAGCAAAGCCTGGAGTTTCAGAGCTGAGGAGGTGGCAGGGGCCCAGAGCCATGCCTCTCCCCATGGCTGCAGTTTTTCTGTGTGGAGTCACCCAATTTTGTGTTCCAGCCAGGTTTCCCAAGGAAGGGAGGTAGGAACAAGAAGGCTGTGTGTTGCATTTCACCCTCCCCATCCCTGCTGGCACAGCAGTGTTGATCCTGGGGCTTTTGCCCCTGTGGCAGATCAGCAAAGGGTGGCTGAGAGCACTTGGTGAGCTCCCTGTGAGGAGCAGAGTACAGTGTATGGCCTGATTAAACTGGTAGCTGCAGAGAAAGTATTTACTGCAGTGGAAAAAGATACGCAGATGCATTTCATTCTTCTACTATTAAATTGGTAACAGGCAGCACGGCTGAGACCCAGGCGATCCTATTGCATTTCAAAAGGTAGCTCTAAGGATTCATCTTCCCCACACTCCGTGCTCCCATATGTTGTGTGAATGAGATAGCTTCACTGAAGCTACTATCTCCTATTGGCAAGATGGGTATATTCCAGGAAAGCTATTAAGTGAAACGTCTAAGTCTGATGCTGATGGCATTTTTTCCTTCCCTCTCCCAGGAAACTTTCTTTTTTCTCTCTGGCTGTCTCGTGTATTAGCATGCATGAAAATTTTACTGATATGAATTATATAAATCCACTGGAGAGGTTGCTCTGCAGTAACACAGAATAGGGAGGCTCTGTTTTAACACAAAAGCACATCATGGATGAATGACTATAACAGAACAACAGAAAATCATTAACAGCCTACAGCCAGCGAAGTGTGCTGACCATAATTTATTCATATTTGCTTAGGTTTCTTTTTTGATTCTGACTAGACATAAATTAGAGAACCTGTTCAGTCATGTCATGATCCCAGGGAGAAATGCACCTTAAAAATTGATAGTGGAAATGTCTTCTCTTTGGCAATCCCCACTGACTTCAGGAGGGTGATAGACATCTTTTGGTGAATCGCATCCAAGTGATGTAAGTTATCACCACCTCACTGGTAGCAAAAGGTGACTACTTCACCTGCATTGGTGAAGTAGTCCCCAAACCTCCAGTAGCCTCCTTCTCCATCACCTTGTTCATGCTGATACTGCTCAGACATGGTGGAGCAGTGAAGTGAGGAAGAAAAGAGGGTGAGGGAAAGACCTTCACCTGGCAGGTCCTGGGGTGCTTGATCTAGAGGTCAGGGTCCAGATCTTCAACATCCCCTGGCAGGGCACAAGCAGCCTGAGAAGACTTTCACAAGCAATGGTGGAGGCAAGCCAAATCACAGGTGGGTGTCTGAACATGGTGCCTCGGTGTTCCCTGCATGCTCAGCCTGCAGGAGGAAGCAGAAATGCCAGGAATGTTCCTTGGAGCAATGATGAGCCAAGTAACAGAAACACCTGGTTTTAAGACATCTCCCTGAAACAGCTTATTGGGAAAGCAACAGTCCTGGTTGTCACCAGCACCCCCTGATAAGTCACTGAATTGCTCCCCAGCTGTCCCCAACTCACGTTCACTCAAACACCACTTAGACAACACCATTAAGGGCTGTTCCTCAATAAACATTTGCCTTTTTGGGAGGAGACAGAGCCCACCCAAGTCTGGCCAGACAGTGAAAATTCGCTCTGTGCTTGGCCGTCTGAGTCAGATACAAGAAAAAAGTCATGGTGTGCATGAAAGTCCTTTTTGTTTTGTGTGTGGGGGTGGGGGGCCCTGCTGGCATTTCCATGAGCTTTTCTGTTTTGTTGCTGAAGTTCTCATTTATGTGCCGTGCTCTATTGATAAGCTGGGGACACTTCTGAGAAGCCTCACATGGAGACAGTCCCGTTCATTTCCTGCAGCATGGCCAGGCACAAGTGAAGGGCTGTACCATCTTTGTAGAAGATGTCTTGCAAAGGATTTGGTGTTAAGTTCCCAATCTGGCTAAAAGCAACCCCTTTTTCCCCCTACTCATACAGCTTCATAGGGGAAGGAGATGCATTTCGTATTCATGGTCTTTCCGTCCTACAGAAGGACAACTGTGACATTTGAGTGATAAATGTTATTAGTTCTGGGTCATGAAAATCAAAATGCAAATTTACTTTTTCTTAATGTGGAGTGTCCTCCCAGGGGATTCCTATATTCACTGGGCACTTCAGTTAGTTGGGTAAGACCAGTGAGGAGAAGCTGGCTTCTGTTTTAGGTCAACATGAAGCCACAGAATCCCTTAAGTTAACCAACCTATGGCATCTTCAGCTTTCTAACTGAAACCCCTCCATGTCTGCTGAAAGAAACAAGGGTATGTGAGGGAAGAACTGAACTGAAATTTGAGCTAAGTTACAGAGTGGTTTCACAGTCATCTTCCCCTCCACTGAGGTGGTCAGAAAAGGATGTTAGTGTCAGTGACACCCTCCAGCTAAACCTCTCCTCCTTTCCCTGGACCAAAGCCAAAGACAGAAAGGGAAAACCAAGAAGCCATTAACACTACAGCCCTGCCAATAGGCATGTAGCTGTGCATAGACAGGAGACCATGAAATGTGATGGACAAAGAAGAATACGTATTGGCAATGAGTGCTCGGTTCACATTTTAAATGAAATGCAACAGTCAAGATTCCCAATGAATTCATCATTGGTCAGGGGATATGAGTTCCTGTAAACATATTTGTAATTATGCTAGTGACTAAGTCAACCTCCTCCTCTATCAGCAGGCAAATAACACCAGGGGATCAGCTTGAGCTGTTTTCAAAATCACCTTCCCAAATGGAAGGAGAGGGTTCCCCTAAGGTGCAGGTCAACAGCTGCATCTGCAATTGAGGATGAAGCCAAGACAAGGGAATAGAGATGCCATGGATAAAACTTGGATGACTAGGTTGGTTTGGTGATAACTAGCTTGTATGGTCCTAATTGCTTCAGGTGACTGATGACATTTCGAGTAGCACAGGCAGTCAGCAGCCTGGTTCTCATGGCCTTTGAAACATGAGGCATGGCTTGAAGAGTTGTGCTGTTTTCAGCTGCTGATCATGTTTTCAGCAAGGCAGTCTTCATTTCCAGGCTTCTTTTGAAAATGGGTCTTGAGATCAGACATTAACATTTCCCAAGATACCTACATAACTTAGGGCCTATTTTCTGGTATTAAAATTCCTGAGCAACAGTAGTAGCTTGGATAATAGATTATTGCTAATGATTAAGAAATTACCTAGGTAAGTGCTCCAAAGCCATGCAGCTATTGTTTGAAGGGACTTCTGGATTTCTCAAGGATTCTGCTTCAGTATCTGTGTAGTATCTGTAATTTTACATCTCCCCAGGGAGAAGGTGACCACCCTTCTTTTCTTGATGGCTACATGGATAAGATCTCAAATTTTTCTCTCTTGAAGTATAGGGTCATTGTACATAAGAGGTTGAGAACCACTGGTCTATATTTATATTTTCCTATTTTGTGCCAATCCTGTTATCATTCTCCTAATGTTCAGAACTTATATCTTCCCAGGGGTCTACTTGCTTTGAAATATTTTCTTGGTCTTCTTTTTTTTCCCTTCTTCGTATTTTTGTACTGACATAATCTGATTGAAAATAATTTTTTTTATTTTGTTTTGTATAAAACTGGCTGTTTTTAAACAAGTCATTGCTACATTTCCTCAGACTTAATTGCGGTTAGCTCTGATTGTTCTTTATTTAAAATCCATGGCTAAATTCCTGTTGACCCCCTAAGAACAAGGTCTTTAAGAGAGGAAAAAAAATGGTTTACAGGGTTAAGAAAAGAATGGATTATTGCATAAGCTTTTTCTAAAATGGAAATAGGTAATTAACCAATTGGACTGGGTTTGTAAGGCCTATTTATCTATCGGGTATTGTGAATGTTTCAATATGTTTCCCTTATTCATTTCTAATTCCCTTCTGCACCAATAACATTTCCAAAAATACTTAGGCAGGGAGTGAATTCGTTGGTGTCCTACTAAATGATCGCTGCCTATATTTTTATGATCCAGTCACAGTAAGAAAGGAGCATCATTTAAAAAAATAAAAAAATACTGAAATCTCCGTAATTGTTCTGCAATATCTAGGCCACAGAGTGCAAATCACACGGTACAGAAACCTCCTGGGAGAGTCAGGTGGAGAGGCAGGGAACCAAAGAGCAGGGAGGCTGTGCTGTGCACAGCAGCAGTGTTGATAATGACAATCACAGCGAGGACCTCTGACATTGCCAGTAGCTCCAAAAAATGCAGTTAACTAATGTCTATGATGAAATCATTGCTGAGTCACTGTATAAATACATTCCCTTTGGCCTCATCAGGACAAAGAGGAGCTGACCTCTGCTATGCAGGTTTTGGTCAAAACCAGTTTGCCATTAAGCAGGTTGCCATAAATGAATTTGCTGTGAAAGGGTACTCAGAGACAAATTTTGGCTTCAATGACTGTGTGGTTGTAGGTACAATGAGCTGGTTTGCCACGTAATAACTGGAGTGAGATTAGAGGCAATCTATGTGCAGATAGGGCATGAGTATTCCAGATGGGGAATAAGTTTAAATTTTCTGTTACAGAGGAATTAATAAGGAGACCATGAAAAACTCCCTTTCTTGCCCACTGGGGCCTTTGTCATTCAGGCTTGCTCTTTGGGCGAGGACCTGTCACTTCCAAGGCATAGTGGGTCCCTGCCTTTGTGCCTGGTCTCTGTGTGCTGCCCTAACACGAGTGGTTAATAGTGAGAGCAGCAAGCAGACTTAAAATGGTTGCAGGCCAAAATACATCCCTTGCATCAGAGACCCTGTGTTGCAAACGGGATGCTACATTGCTCAATGTCCTTAATGATCCTCAACTTTCAGAAAGTTGTAGCAATGGTCAGGGTTTGGGGCCCTGGACTCACAGCTGGACCGAGTGCTGATTTACTTTTCTTATGTGTGGGGATAGGTCTGCTTGCACCTTTTGTTCTAAACTTCCATTTTTCTCAAGTAGCGTCAGCCACATTTGGATTACCAGGACACAGCGTCACAGTGTAGCTCGAAGGACAGAGCTGCTTCTGACCCAGGCCAAGTGTTTCTCCTTTCATTTTATTTTATCCAGGAGTGACGCTGTAAGAAATCAGTATTAAAACAAAGTCATGACACTGCATTCCCCAGTAAGTCCTTCACACAGGGTTTGTTTATGCCTCATGGAGGTGCTCATGCACACAAGACCATTAATTTCAAGAAGCGATCACTGAAATGACCTTTCCAAAACATCTGTGGATAGGCCATCCTTTTGTCCTCCTCCCTTCTCCCACTATTCCTTAAGCCTCTAAAGACACAACAGTGTGACGGATTGCACGGAAAACCAGCAAGGAGCTGTAGACACAGCCTTCACCTGCTGTGAGGTGCACAATAGCCAGAGGCTGAAAAGATTTTCTTGATTTTTCTAGGAGGATAGTCTCATGAGAGCTCTCAAAATAGGACTTTAGCAAGCCAAAGCTGAATTGCATCCCAGTCCCACTCTCTGCTGGAGAAGGAAAAACTTGATGGTATTAACGTAAGAGGTGAGGTTAGCTCAGGAATCTGTGCCAGAAAAGGCTGAAATCCCTGTTGTACATGTTGGAGAGCTGGAGCATGATGGTTACAGAATGGGGTAGGTGCCCAATTCTGTGGAGTTTCAGCTGGAATCGAATGGTTAATGTGTCCTTGAAAATCCCAGCCTGCAATTCCTCCCTGCTGCAGTTACAACAGCACAAAGACAATGTGGTAATGTCTGCTGCGTTACAGAATCTCTTTATCTGGACAAAAAAATAAAGAGAAAAAAAGTCCTGTCGGACTAATCAGGGAATTAGCAGTATTACAAAAGTGCTCCTCACAACTGCTAAAATGCAGACATGACTCAGATTAATTTTCAGATCAGGAAACTTATCTTTCTCGTATGTAGCACTAGTGTGTAAAAGAGGTCTCTGGCTTTAATACAGATTTGTTTGGTGGCACTTGGCAGAGAAACAGAGGGCTTTTTTGTAAAAAAAAAAAAAAATCATTATTTCAAAATCCACTGGAAAGGATTTAGCAGCCTTTTGGGGCCATTACATTTTCTCTATTTTGGGGAGATTTTTGACCTTTCTTAAAGACTTTAATTGTCCAGGACTGTCACATCTGATTTCTTTAAATACCCATAAGAGAAAAACTCACAAAGCAAATGAAAGGTTAGTGAACTTTGCTTTATTTTGCTCACAATAAGAACTTTCAAATGATTGGAAAATAATTTCCTTCTATTTTGAATGATAGAAGTTAAAGATAGGAATGACCTATTAGATCACTGTGAGTATTTCCTTGACAATGTGGTTCTGTTTCATTAATCGGAAGAAAGGAACACAAATTTCGGTGGCTGAGCAGTTCCAAGGGCCAATAGTGGTGTATGGAGACCCTCATCATGAGGAAGACCTGAGCCAAGTCAGCAGGGACCGGATGCCTTCGCCACCCAGCTTCTGTTTGGTGGCCTTATGAAATGAATGAGTTGCGTCTCTCCGATGTAGAGTGACCGGGGATGAATAGCACAAAAAGCACGACTGTGACTGCTCCATTTATTGACTGTTTTGGCAGCATGGCTGAATAGCAAAAGGATGTGGAAACTGCTCAGAAACTGCCAAACAGGGACCTAGCTCTGTGGAGGAACCTGCACTTCCTTCACCCTTTGACATTTTATTATTAACTACTAATTTTGAAATACATAATCCATTTGATGAGCACAAAGAGGGCTAGCTTAGCACAACAATCATCTTGTTAGTTAAAAGCACCCATCTCTGCTCCAGTGCTCCCATGACAAAGTTAGTTTTCCACAATGTTTCCTGGGCATGGTTTAACTGCAGGATTTTTTTAATACTTTTTTTTTGTTTCTTCCCTAAACCAGTAGTACACCAGTAGAATTCATTTCAGGTGGCAGGAAAAGACTTGTTCTTGTCTGATTTAGAAGTAATCATGGAAAAGTCTCTTAGCATATCTCAAAATTGGAGCAAATTGTGGCTCTGCAGTGCGCAGCTCCTGCCCACTGGCTGTCCAGCAGCTCCTTGGAACAATGTCATTAAGTTCGAGGATTTTCCGCGGCCAATTCGCCCTACTGTATAACGGTCCTTAAAGAGTATCAGAGGTTTTTGCTTTCTCTGCATCTCCAGAGGGTGATGGATGCTGCTGTTCCAGTTAAAATTTACCCTGAGCCTTCGTGGCACTTTGTTGACCTTGGCTGGGACTGGCTCAGCGCTGCCATGTAGCAGGGTGATGTTTAAGGCATACATTGCAAGCTGTCAGTCCAATGTACTCCAGAGCTATGGTGAGTGTTAGGTGTTCAAACACTACTAATGTTAATCGTCATAAAGCTGAGCTGAAACCCATAAACACAAGCAGAGACCTATCTCTTCTTCTCATAGATCCAGAATAAAATCCTCCTCCTTTTAGGAGATGGGAGAGGAGTCGGATACCACCCCAAGTGTGCTGGGGGTAGGGAGAAATTAGTGGGAGCCAAACTGTCATAATGTACTGGTTAAAGCCAAATGCAACATTTGCAGAAACAGCTGTTTCCTTATCAGGCGCTTGAGTGTGATATACAGGGTTCGCCTATGTAATACAGCTGTAGAGGATCACATCTGAAATACAGTAAGATCTAAACAGGGTGAGGTTCTCTAGGCATCATTTTGTCACTGGGGGTGTCTTGACAGGTTAAATCCAGACTTTTAGGCCATGCTGTATCTGTTAAGCACCAAGGAGTGAAATGGTAAAGAGGAGGAAGTCTTCTGAGGGGTCAGTAAGGAGTAGGGTGGTAATCCATCTGCAGCATGGTGTCCTTGCTCAAGTGGCCCATCAGCCAGGAGACGGGGATGCTGACTCCACACGTCCCTCACATGGCCTCCACCATGGGGCTTTCTCTTTTTTAAAAGCTGTCTTTGCTTGGAGGCTATCACTTTGGTATCAGTTTGCTCCAAGTGGGGCAGTTCCCTGTGCCTTAAAAGATGCAGCTGACGTAGAGCTTTTCCTGGCAGCCTGAAAAGCAAACTGATCTCAGTGCATGCCCCAGGTTCCCCTCCCTGGTGGCCAAATCCAGGTCATGGCTGAAAAAAGAAACGTATCCACACCTGCTATGAGAACTGCAAGGCTATAGGAATTGAGAAACACAGTGCTGGAAAGTCCTGCTTCTTCCTGTCTCAGGTATCATTGCCAATAGTTCCACACTGATTTTGGAAATCAGTTTTTCTCTGTCCTCTCTCCCTCTGTCTCTCTTGAATGTGACACCAGAGAAACACATAAGGATGCTGTTATAAGCTCCCCTGAAGCTGTGTATCTTGTGAGGTGTCAGTTGAGATTTATCCTGAGGCTGGGAAGATGTCTTCACATGCTACCTGATGTGTCTGACCGTCTCCGATGGTAGTCCCCCATGTTGTGGGGTAAATGCCACACAGATGAAGATTTATTTCCATGTGTGTAATCCCTTCTTGAAAGACTCAGATGGGAGAAACAAACATAATGACAGAAAAAACCCTTTTAGCCTGTGCGTGGCCATTGATATGCCTGAAAAGAAGTGCCCAGTGACTTTTGAGATGCCTTTGGAAACTTTGACCAAGCTATTTCTTAAAAGGCCTTATAAAGAATTCAGTTTGACTTGGAGTTTTCCCAGAATGGTCTTAGCTGCGGAGCATTTAATTCTCTTGAAATAGGTAGAGTTCATTTAGTCTTTCTGTATTTGTGGAATTTTGCATGACCTGGAGAAACCTCTGTTTCCTAGATTTTGAGAATGCTGTTCTCTAGCAAATTTCTGCTATGTTTATTTCATCAGTTGTATTTTCTCCTTGCTATTTTTCACCCTGACACAAGTGCTTTCAGGTGGATCAGCCCGTTCAGCTCTCTTGCTTTTCTTCTGTTTCCCAGTGTTTCCTGTGAAATAATATGCAAGAGCACACATTTCACCTTGGCATTTGGCAGCCCCTTCCCCTCTTGTCTTGTATTAGTGAGCTTTTAGAAATGTCCTGCAGTAGCCTCATCTGACTGCTGGGTGTCTGAGTCTTTCAGTAGTTCTTCTAAGTCTAATTTTACTTGATTTTGCTGCTTCATTTTTATATGCATGCCAGACAGCTCATCCCCTCAAGAATGTCCTGAAGGCATCCTCTGCCATAATAAATAACAGAAGTGATAGTTAAAGTATACATATAAAAATAACGTTTGCTCTAGTGTGAGTCTGCCTTGCAAATATGAAGATGTGAGTGAAGGCCTGTAACTCTGCATCCAAACCCTTGCTGTACAGTGAAATTAACTGGAATGTGCCACAGCAATTTTCTTTGATAATGTCTGGCTTATAGTTTACTTTTGGAGAAGGAATCAGTGAGGGAAATCCATTTGAATGGCTTTTGTAAGAACACTTTATTTTTCTGGTGCTGCAAGTTTCACACTCTGAGACTAAATCTCTTTCGTATAGCGTAGGTCTTGGGGAGAGACATTTATTTAAAAGTAGCTGAAGTGAAGCACAGAAACAAACTGCAAGTGATTTTCGGCATAACAAGTGCAGTGACTGTAAAGCAGTGGCTCAGCTCCATATTTTAATAGGATTTAACCTATCAATTATAGTGCTGAGTCGCAATTAGAGCTATACAGCAAAATGCAGAGTGACCTCTAAACTGTTCCAAAGTTGTGTGAGGTGGTGGGAAGGGGGATTTGGAAGCAGACTGAATTCTGGTAATCATACCACAGGGTAGGAAAGAGAAAATGTGGCTATTAAAAGTTGAATGTTGTTTCAGCAATGCAGGCAAGTCTTGCCTACCCTCTGAAAGTGAATTCTACAGCATGAAACTAAGTAAGCCGGCTGAGCAGCGAATAACTTGTCTGGGACCATAAGCAGCAGCGTGCTCGCCCTACCAGCCTACGCAGCCTCCGCCTGTTCTGTTAAATGAAATGCATTTAAAATCATTGCCCTGCTCAACTGTGCTCAGCTGCTCAGGAAGCCTGTAGGGATAGAGGGTGAAAGCTGAGAGCTGGGAATGCTGCTTCTCATTTCAGCTTGGCCTAAAGACACCCCCAAAAATTCCATGGTACAAAGGGATGCCCATCCTCCAAATACACTCCTTCCACCCTTCACTCAGCCAGTGAAACTGCACTGATTTGGACTTAGAAAGGGCACTCCAGAATTTCAAGGAACAGAGCACTGCAGTCCCTTAATAATAATTATGTCAAGAGTGATGCAAAATTACAAGTTTTCTTCCCTTGCTGGTTGTTTTCTGCTCAAATTGCCCTGGAGACAGAGTGAAATGTCCAGCGGTACTGTGGATGTTTGGTTGTAGGGATGGCAACCTGTATCCACGTGGGTCAGCCTGGTCAGTCCTGTAATCCTGAATGAACAAAGCCTCAAACCTCTTGTTTTCAGGGTGGAGTCAAAGCCACAAAACATTTCTCCATATCTGTAGCCAGTGAACAATTGTAAGCTAAAGAAATATTTATTTTAAAGCGTAAACTGAGCAGTGTGAAATTTCTGCCCAGGATATTTCTCTTGATGTTACTATTTTGATGCGCCTAAGTTCATTGGTATAAATAGGGTGCAGTTGTCATCACATTTGACTAAAAAAAGCCCTCCTCAGTTGACAGCATAGGTATCATAAAGTCACATCACCCCCTACTAAGTAATTTTCACTCGTACTCTATGCAAGCCTCTGAATGACAATTCTGCTTTCTTGGTCTTGGCTGGCCTTGGCTGGCATATAATTTAGGAGTAAGGGAAGCCTTTCAGAAGCAAATATTTGTAGGCTTGACATAGAGCACCAATGAATCATATACTTGAAAACTTTATCCACCATAGCTGAAAACAAAAATCACATACAAGCCAAAAATGCGAAGTGGGCCCCCTGGATGTGACATGGCTTGGCTCACCTCCAGGAGGCTTCAGCAATCTTCTAGCATGGTTGGAAACATGCCAACAAGTGTCCTTCATGAGGGTGGAGGAAAGGAAACGTTCACAAGAATGAATTTCTTCATGTAAGATCCCACAGAGAGAAAAGGCTGTGCTATCCTCATGAAGAGCAAAATGAAAGTTTATCCCACTTCAGGACTCAGTTTTGTCTATCCAGCAGAGTACTTATATAGGCCCCATTACTGTCCTGCCTGAGCGAGTCAAGGTCTTAAATACATTTATTTTTGTGGATAGGAAGGGCTGATGTTTGTGGTTCAGACAGTGAAGGCATGAATGACAGTGCAGTATTACACCCCGCACTGAGAGAATGGATACTAGCGTTGCTAGTCTCAGCAGCAGAGTAAGTCAGGAAGAGTTTTACTTGAGTGTATCTGAGCATAAAAATCTAAAGGAGAGGAGAGTCAGTATGTATGAGGGTAGGGAGAACTGCCAAGACTCAACTGGATAAGTAACACGTAGTAAATGCTTAGAGTCACCTTGCCAGACAAATATTTGCCTTTCACTTTGAACGAAGACCAAATCATGTTCTAACTAGTAGGACCAAGAAATTCCACACATTTTAATAAGTTGAGTGTCCTACAGAAACTCCTGTGGTAAGTGTGTAAGGACGGACTTCAGGGGTTTGCTGGACAGACAAAAGAAAAAAACAAAAAACTCAAGAAGATATTTCAGTGTAGGAAAAAAATCAGAGGGAATACTGGAAGCTGGGAATAGGGTGGAAAAAAAGCTTTGTAAATAAATGTGGCTAAATATGCCACATTCTTACTTCGTAGATAGTCTTCATATTTAGTGATGGTCAGAGTGGTGGAATCCAGGAGCTGAAGAGGTCAAAGTCTCTGGGGAAACACTGGAGAGGAACTATGTCTCCTCCCTAACTCAGATTAGATATGAAAAATGTGTTATGGGAAGAATTAAGAGCTAGAATAAAGACCACAGTCCCTGGACATTTCCAGTCATTTCTAACAGTCGTGTAAACTTCCTTCTGCTGTTTAGGGAGCCACATGCAGAAGACCATGGTAAACAAAGGACAGCAGTAGAATTGTGTTGGGTTTTTTTGGTGACAGATGTGTTACTAGGTTGTTACTAGGTGAGTAGTTCTGGTTGGACTTCAGTGCAACTAACTTGGGGTTAATGAAAATGAAAAAAAGGAAGGAGGAAGGCTGGGATGGATCAGCTGCTTGATTACTAGGCTAAGCAAGAGCAGAATTCAGACACTGGTTGTGACCCCTGCTCTATGCAGACTTCTCTTCTACAGTTTTTTGTTGCTTTAAAGTGAGCCAGAAATGGCGCTTTCATCATTTCCCTTGGGTAACCTGGGATCCAGAGCTCTCTGCATGCAGTAGGAATATTTCCATCGACTTTGATGGCCTTTGGACAAGACCCTATATTTCCATGGCATTTCTGAGACGTGTGTCTGAAATTCACTTGCTTTCGTTGAGTTTTCTCATGCATCGTTCTGGCAAATGCACTTACTGCCATAAATACAGCATGGTGCACAGTTAAGAAGTTCTCTAGTTTTCAGTCAGTAGAAAACAGTGTCTGATAATCTGCCTAATTTGCCTTTCCAGTTTCATCCTATTACCTCTCTATGCCCCCTTGGGCTCCTGTGATTCCTCTCCTTTCTAGCACCTGTACAATCATGTTCTGTTAACCTTGTACCATGTATGTAAACATGGAAAAACTTAATTAAAATGAACAAATATATCAAATTGTTTCACAATACAATCTAAGTGCTTATGTACACTTCAAAGTCATATCTGAAGCACCTGAATGAAGCACTGTTTAGTAACCATTAATTAAGTGATGTTTATACAATGCTTTGAACATATAAAGTGGTGAGAGTTTCCAAGCTTATCACAAACATTATTATCACTGTTATAGGAAAATCTAGACTGATTTTATGTGCATCCCTCCCAATTAACAGATACTTTGTGAGCTGAAGGGAATCAGCCATGACAAACTAACAGTCTTTCTTCCAGCTGGGTTGTTCTTTTGTCTTTAGAAAATAGTATAAAGTGTAATTTTTTGAGGCCATCTTGTTTATTTAAGCACATTTGTCAAAGCCACTGCAGAATGGTTATTCTAGCTTGAAGAAATCCTTCCGGGTCAGAAAGTCCTTTGGATGGCTCAGATCCAACTGCTTGCCCTTCCCATTCCTCCCTTTTAAGTCCTGAAAGTCTGTCAAAGTCTGGGCTGAATTCCTAAAACCAGTTGGAGTGTAGCTCTTCTTTTGTTCCCTGCTGCCAACTGCAGAAAGCTACCTTCACTGGTTTTTGTAGTCACCAGCTTTGAAATCCCTAAGTCCCATTGCTTCATTTGAATGGCCAGATGCAAAGCACTGCTTTAAACCTAGGAATGACTTCACAGAGATTTTCACTTGCAGTGTTGGATGGACTGCTGTGCTGTCTCTGATTTCAAGGAAGAATGCCTTAAGCAGCCTGTCAGTGTCTTAAGACCATCAGAGGTAAGGCTACAACTTGCAAAATAATGTCTGGAAAGCCCAGCTCATTCTCTAATATAGAAATTCTATTTTTATCCTTGAGGTTTGAAGGCTGTATAGTTCTCTCAGTGTAATTAATTCAGCTTAAAGGAATGTCTTCCATTTTTAAGGTATATTCAATGAACATTCCTTCCAGAATATGGTTTAAATGGACAACTGCTTCAAGTGCTGTAGGGCTACTAAAGTTTTTGCACTTGAAGGTACTAGATGTTTGGTCAATTTTTGTCCTCTTACTATTCATCAGTGAATTAAATTACTGTTCTGCTTACTGATAGAAGTACAATCCAATTCATTAATCATATTGAGATTTTTAAACCTGCACTAGTCTGTTCCGACTTGTTCTTCATAAGGCTGGAAAATATTTCTTTCATCAAAATGGCTTAATGCCTATAAACATGTTCTAATTATATTTTCTTGGAATTAATCAAGTTCATTATGTTAAGTTTGGGATCTACATTTGAAATGAATGTGAACTGTGAGCATCTGCCACATTCTCTTCAGACATTACTGGTAAAAATACGAGTCTGGGATTTTCAAAAATACTCTTTATTTTTTTTGCCTAATCCTGTTCCTCTTAAAGTCAGTTGGAGTTTTACTCTTCCGTCAGTGGTGTGGATTTCAGCCAAATTGGAGCACTTCTCAAAACCTTATTGTTTTGGTAAATTTTTCAAACAACTCAGAGAAAAAGCCTGCGCACGGTGTCACGATGCAGAATAAGCAGTAGTTACCCCTGTTTATGTATTTATTTCGTTCTCTCTTTTTTTTTTTTTTTAAGGTTTTCCCTAAAATGCGGGCTCAGTGAGCATTTGGGATGAAAAGCGATTAAACTTCAGTGTAGTCTGCTTTCAGATGTTTGGGTTTCTTTGCATGAGAAAATCCTTCAGAAACCTACAATAGGCTTATATAAAGAAGCCTCTTGTACAGACACTAAGACAATCTTTTTGATTAAAAGCTCTCTGAGAGGGTGATCTTTATCTCATTAGTTCAACCACAGTTGTTTCTGTTTGGGTTTATTCACAAGGACCAAGTCTTGAAGCCCTTAACTCAGAATTTAGTCAGGACAAATAAAGCTTTTTCTGGAATAATGGCCCCAGGATGTGGCCTGTAAGCATTCCTGATCCTCCTATCGAAGACAAATTAAATCATATTTTCAGTACTGTTTCATGCTAGGGATTGTCCAAAGGGAAATAGTTGAAAATGAAGGAAGAAGCTCTTTACCCACCAACCCACCTTCAATGTTACCTAATTCCATACTTAAGCAAAGCCAAGCTTATGACATGGTCAGGCAATGTCCAGAAACATGCTCTCTACCAAGTCAAATCCTTTTTGCACTTGGTTCTATTTAATTTAAGTGCTATGGAGACAGCAGTGGAAGTGATGCAAGGGGATGCAATTGTAGGAGGTCAGAGAGCCAAAAAAATTTCATTTCCACACACCGTTGAGCCTGTCAATGTTTATGAATCTTACTAATTGCATTCCAGTAACACTGAAGGCCCTTAGCTGAGATCAGTGCCTACCACTGTAGACAGGTACATGGGGTGTGTTTTCTCTCACCTCTCTGTCTCAGAATTGCCTGTCTGGCTGCAGGTAGGTGTCTAGACTCCCATTATAACCCTTAGAGAGAAATACCTGCCTCCAGAAGCCAACTCACCGTATCTGACCCTTAACTGGGGTGTGATGAATCACCCTCTGGCTGTTCTTACATCTCTCTGTTGATGGGGATAGGTAGATGCTTCTGTGTTAGGCAGCTGAAATTGGATGAGCTGGATCCCACCCAGGTTGCTCTCACATTGCTAATTGCAGTGGCAAAAGATCTTGCAGATATACTTATATTTAAAATAGCCAGCTCAGGCACTGCAGGATGGGCAACATGATGTGGGGTGTAGATTTGGGGAGTTTGCCTGACCTGAGCAGTTGTTGGGAATGTTCAACTGACCTTCCTTGAAGTCGGTGAGCCATGTCACTGTGGGCTGTGTAGCTAGCCTAGCTGCAGGGTCTCACCTTGACAGACTGTTCCATACAACCACAGTGTAGGGGGACAGCAAAGGGCTGAGGGAAGGAGCAAAAAGCTTACATATGTGAAGGTGACAGTGGCAGCAGCATCTAAAACTGTGAGCTGTAACCACCAGAAAAGGCTTTGGCTTTGCTTAAGTGGCAAGACAATTGCAACCAAACTCAAGAGATCCCAGGTCAAAAACTCTCATCTCGATCTTTCCAGCGCAGAGCTTCTAAGTGTCTTGACTGCAAACAACTTATGCAGCTGATGCATAATAAAAAAGGTATTTTTATTCATTTTACAGGCAGCATACAGATTTTTTTAAGTGTCCACTGGTTACAGACTATCACTGATAGACCCTTAAACTTGGCCCTGGGCTTTACTTCTATGCTTGCCTTTTTGTAAGCACATGCATTTTGAGAATTATTTGTCAATAAGAACAAGGAATTGAGTCTTGGCTCTTTTATTCTGGGGAGCTGCCCTGCTGCTGGAAAAACTCTAACAGGAACATACTACTGCAGAGTGTTCAACATTGTGACACAGCTTGGCATGAGAGATAGCTCTTTCTAACAAGCTAAATGCTAATTTTTATTGAAGGTAACAGTAAAATGTGAAATTGGTCTCTACATTTATGCAAGAAATTATGAAGAAAGCCGCCAGAAGTTGCTGTTTCAACATTATAAACTTTACTTCACAACATGCCACTGAACCAGAGGAAGCCCTTTGATTATTAGAAATCCATGTAGATTTCTGACTGCTGGGGAAATGCGCAATTGTTTTTTTCTCTCCATAGCAAGACAAATAAACACTTCTTTTTGGGGAACATGAACAGTACTTATCATAGTGATTGCAATGCGGGAGTGGAGTAAGCCTGGGTCAGTGTTCCAGCATTTTAATCAATCAATGGCAATACCTTCTGCAGAAGGAATAAAGTTTAAAGGAACAGTCAAAACCCAGGAGATTTCTAGCTGAACCTTATGCAAAGTCCTTCGAAATCAATGACCATGGGTTGACCTGTGTGCTGGCATATGTGTGGTTGTTCAGTGCACCTCCAGCATGTTTCCGCCTTGGTGCTCAGCGAAACCCAGGAATACTTATCGAAGGTCTGCCAATCTGATGCCTAAACTGTTCATTCCCTCCATTTATTTTACTTTGTATTTTGATAATTTACGATGAATATTCATATCTCATCTGGCAGGTCTCCAAATACGGTGAGATAAACTGGAAAACAGAGAACAATAAGTACAGAATTACAGAACTGGAAAACAGAGACAATAAGTACACAATGAGAAATATGGGACTCCTTTTATTCAGCCTTTGGGTTGTTAGATACATTGTTCAGGTTTTTCTTCATAGACAGCAGGAGCTAAAAACTTGCAGTTTCTTCTATTTTAAGGAAAAGCTCTGATCCTCACGCAATCATTTGTCTCCAGGGAGACCATTTAAGAAAAACAAAATACCAAGAGATGAAGGACAATTCAAAAGCCTTAGAAGCAGTGTATCTGGGTGAGAAAAAACTGATTTTTTTTTTTTTTAAATTTAATTTTCTTCTCAGCACTCCAAAGACCTTAGGTACAGAAAGGTGCTCTATTACTCATGTTATCTATAAAGCTCTCCCCCTCACCACATCCTGTAAAAGCACTCAGGGTGTTGTATTGTAATTAAAAGGTGATATTAATATTTCCTGACGTAGACTATAAAACATCTCCAATCAGCTTCCTGTAACTATCACACACATAAGAAAAGGAAAGGAATATAGTATGAACAGAGAGAGAAAATGATTGTGAAGGTGGTTCTGTATCAGACTCTGCAAAGATTCCTCTGACTTTCTGCTTGAGTGTCCCTTTCTTTTTTTTCCACAAGAAGTAAATTGTCTTGGTTTCCTTGTCTTCTCTGGCTCTTAGACCGAGACAGCTAAAATCTCCAGATGCTGATGGTTTTCAGGCTTGTTTCCCATTTGAAGCCTCATGGGCAAATTACCCTGTCATTCAAAGATTTTCTGTAAGAAAATAGAGGAATTTATTCCTCAGAGTTCAGATTCCTCCAGCCTTTGTGCTGTCCCAACCAATGGCATCTGAGACGCCTGATTTGAAGTGCAGCAATATTTTTTGCGCTTCTGGTGTGACTTTTTGTAACCTGGGCTGTAGGAAAGGTGACCTGCCAGATGTTTACATCACTTGGCCTTCCTGGAAGACAGAGCGAGATGTCTGTCAGAGCACAACTCTGCAAGAGCATGGTTATAATATAAGGTCCCAAACCCAAACTGGTAAAACACCCGTTCTTGCACAAAGATTCTAATGCTCTGTAGTGCAATGAAAGTTTTTTTTTGCTGTGGGATTTGAATTTCTGCATTTACTTTGGCCTTCTGCTTTCCTCTCTTGCCTCTTTTCTAATATTTTTCTCCCTACACTGAGTTTGGTGTCTGCTGCCCCCTTTCTCCCCAGCCTCTTCCATGGGACCTTCATGATGTCTATCTGTCTGCAATTTGCAGGCAAAATGATGCCAAGATCAGAAAAATAACTGCAAGGAAAGACATCTCAGTTTAACAGACATGAGGACAAGTTTGGTTACAGATAGAGATGCATGCAAACCTGAAACATGCATCCATGTTATGACACACCCTTCTACACCTCTCCCAGAGCTGTTGTATTCATCCTGCACTTCAGGAAATAGTTAATTAAGATCTTGCTTTTATCAGTGTGCAGAGACTTTGAAAGAACAGGGTATTTAGAATTTAGAATGGGAATATCATTCAGGGCATTTTATAGACATAGATATTGTCTCACTGCCTTTGCAGTATCAAGCCAACCTTTTCTAATGCAGTGCTGTGCTCCAACCAACACTCATTAATTGCAGGAGAAGCTTGAGTTTTAAAGTTAAAGTCAGGGGGTTTATTTAAATGCTGAAATGTCATAGGAGTTTTTACATACCAGAGTTCAAAAGTACCACCATGGGGATGGATCCACACAGCAGTTCAGTGAGAAGCTGAGAGTGGTTGGTACCAAAAGCTTCAGTGATAGGAGGGATCTGAGTGTAGGCTGCTGTGAGGTTACCTGCCCTCCCTTGCTGGTTCCTTGTGGGTTGAGTCTTGATTTCTAGCCATTAGAAACTGGCTCAAGCCCTAAAGAAGGATGCTTAGTAATCACACCATAATGTCCCCTTTTGATATTGACACTCTCTGTATATCCTCAGAAACATTCAGCCTCAGTTTGATACTGATAAGCCCTATGTGATTCCCTGGGGAGGTGATGTCCATTAATTCATTGCACCTGGGTTTAAGATATATTCTCTTTTATTGATTTTGGATTTGCTGCTTTTGCATTGCATTGAATGCCATCTTGTTCTTCTGTGGCAGCAACACAGAGGGCAGAGCGCCTACTCCTGACAACTGGGAATTTTACAGATATCAGAGATACCCACACAATGCTGTAATCCTTCCAGTCTCTTCTATTCACCTGAGAGTTTCAGCTGTCCCTTGGACACTGTATTCCCTCCCTTCACCCTTCTCTGTATCCCTCTTTCTTCTGAGCTTAATGCTGTGTATTTAGCTTCTGCTTTGCCATGCTTCATCATGTCAAGGCCAACTCCACCCTCAGAGATTCAGCAAAGCACTTAGGCTCTTGGTGATCTTTAAATTCAGAACATGCTGAAGTGCCTCACTTAACAGAGATCAGATTATTCATGTGCTTAAAGATAAGCATTTGCTTAAGTACTTCGCTGAATTCAGGCCTAAACACACACATTAAATTCATCAGCTAGGACCCTTGACAAATTATACCACAAAGGTGCCTATCTTTCTCCATTGACTATAAAGGGAGTCTAGACGACTAGTTTAAACTAGATAGCTAATCTTTAGACAGCTACAATTAGGTGAGAGGAATCCCACCCTTTGTATCTGTCTGTGGTGTCAGGCACTGATCTTCTTTGGGGGCCCTTTGTGTTACTGTGAGGCACTTAATGAGAATCAAAAATGTTGATGGGGTTGTGGGGAGTGAATTTCTGGCTCCCACCCTTCAGCAGAACAGCACCCAGTTGCAGCAGGTTGGAAAGTTAATGGTTTATTTCATTCTCGGACCTGAATTCTGCTCTGCAACAGCACTGTACAGTTTTCCCCTGGAAAAGATGAGATTTTGAAGTCTATGTGCTTTGAAGTGAGTTACGTTGCTGTCCTTCTGAAGAATTCTACAGAAAACTTTCAGCCCTGTCCTAGTGGCTCAAAGTTACAAAGATTGAGCTGAAACATGACTTTAATGTTATCTAAGCTTTTCGTTTCAGTTTTGATCATTAAACTCAGGGTTACCACATAGTCAGGAGTGATACTGGGTTTCTGCCAGACCTGCCAGTGGCACAAACATATGAGCCATTACTATACAGTAACTCAGCAGTGTTATAAATTCTGATATGCCTGCAGAGTTGCCATCTTTACAATGTAAAATGCAAGTGAGAGCTGTCAGCTACTCACTTAAACATCCCTTTGTAAAAGAGTATGGTTTTGCATTGACCAAGATTTACACCTCAAAGCCCAGACTGTGGGTCTACAGCAGGTGATGGAAGGAATGTAACCAGATTTGCAGTCTTTAGCTGTAGGGTGATACACTGCACTCATGAAGCTGCTGATTGGTGTGTGCTTCTTTGTTGGAAATAAAAACATGATCAATATTCCAAACCAAGACATGGTGAGCAGCTCCCTGCTTTTTCATTTTGGCTGGTATCAACTGTCTTGGGAGACTTATTGTAGCCCAAGCTCTGATTACCCAATCCTGACTTTGCCAGCACAGTCTGCTTTACCATGAGCAGAAGAGGCTCATTCTGGTGTAAAGAAAGGGAAATTTCTGAAGAGATTCCCATTCTTCTGCTGAGTTTATCTCTAAAGAGTGCCATATCTCATTAAGCTTCCAAAGCCCTGTCACAGCTTTAGGTTGGTTCCTTCAACTAGAGCAGCTCACTTTTGCGTAGGACTATTAATCAGTAGTCTACAGCCATGCAATCAGAGCCATGGCTTTGCAGTTGTGCTGCAAAGGGTCAAAACCAAACACAAAACCATCTTAAGTGGGCACATGAATGCAAGGTGCAGAGGAGCCAGTCCTTGCTGCATAGTAGTTTACCTACTAAGCATGACCTGTTGCAAAAGCCCAGTCTCATATCTCAATGGAAATAGGAGTATAAGGGTTTCTTCCCCTTGCAGCACCTAGGCTTGCTGTGTTTGCAAGCCTCAGCTCACTAGGACCAGAGGAAGTAGATAGTCTATTGCTCTGTCATTGGGAGTTCACCACTTTTTTTTCCCTCTCTTTTTCTCTTTCCTTCACTCTTTCTCTTTTCTCTGCATGCCTCTGTTTCTTTGTATTTGCTTTCTACACCTGTGCTCCAAACAAGAGCCTTTCCTCTTCTATTGGCAATGGCGACATCATATATATATAGAAGATGGTCTTTATCCTGCTCATCTTGGGCAGAAAGACCTCTTCTTCAAGTGGTTACCCATGCAAACCGGCATTATCAGCTTGGACCTGGTGTAGTATGTTGACCTCCCATAAAGGTTGTACTTCTTTAGAGACCGTCAATGTTCCCTTACTACTCGTCACTAGTAGTAATGGCAATTCTTGGAGTGGAAAAACATGGGGTTTCCACCATGCAATAGTTTATTTAAAAATAAAAATGAATCAGAAACTCACACTTCTTGAAGCCAAGAACATTATGCTGGCACTGGCACCTAAGAAGGGAATTAGGGAAGTCTCTCTTGGGCTGGAGTGCTTCCTGGCTGATCTGCAGGATTCCTGCACATTCCCCATTGGGTCATGCTCCAGACACAAACGGAGTAATTTGACAGCAGAGGATCAGATCATTCCATCTGTGCCCTAGGAAAGAAAAGCTTGTGTCTTGAGAACGTATGAGCAGCGCAGGCTGGGCAATACATTGAGGTATTAAGCTGTGCAAGAAATGGAATGTCATAATTACTCAGATTTGAAGAGAAAAAAAAATCAGCAAGGAAAAAATTAACTCGCCTCATCCCCCACCAAAAAGCATGTCATTTTTTAACCGTGCCTCTGAAGTGTTAGCTTGCTTTTGGCATTTTTCCTCTTTATCTAAACCTCTCAAATAAGCCATAATGACAGCGCAAGTTGCATGTTACTTCATGTACTGCCTTGCAATGCGCTGGAATTCCTTAGGTGCCTTAAAATATGGGCTCCTTTACGACAAACGACTTATATTCTGCCTGATATTTGCTAATATGCTGCAAACAGCACATATATTGGATAGAGTTCATATCATTATTGCATAGACATTAATTAGTCTATGCACAGTTAAAGCCTCACGTTTTACTGAAAATGGACAGTCTAATGAACTGTCACATGGGACAAATGCAATGAAAATACTTGTAGATCTGTAAGTCAGAACAAGCAAAAATAACTCTATGAGGTAAGGGGGTATCTTTACCAAAACTTTACCCCTAACTTAAGCTCAAACCTGAATGAATCAATTTTTCAAGTTAAAGTTCTTAAAATTCCCTTTTATTTTCCTACTTGGATCCTTTTCCTTATTTTCATGGGAAAGTCTGACAAAGGCTTTTTTCAACGTATTTTTATTGGGTTGGTACCAGAATTTATTAGAAATAACACAAGAAAAAAATAATCAGAAGGAATTTTTCTTCCTGGGAAAAAAAAAAAAATAGAAAAATCTGGGGAGTTTCATTTAAACAGCTGCAATTATGGGGCTGATTCCTCCCTGGCCTAAAACGTGTTTTGTCATTTATACTTTCCGAAACAGGGAAAGCAGGAATATTTCTCTGGTGCAATAGAAATTTGTACCTACTTTACACATGTCTAAATGAGCACAGGAGGGACACGGTGGTGGGAGTCTGGACTGTGGATCTTGCACAGTCTGGACCACTAAGCTTTTTTGCTGATTCCCAGAGTGAGGAATGATTGCTCCGACATTTTTTCCTCCTTTCAGTACTGAAATCCTTATGAGAAATCTGAAGCTGCTATTTTTGGCAGTCATGAATAACATGGGTTTTGATACCTTACTTACAAATGTAATCAATTTTTTTTTAATAGCCGCAACAGCTTTATGGTCCTTGGCACTATTGAAATGTTTCAAGCATTAAAAAAGAAGTCTGTAAACTAACAAAGAGGGCCCTTAGCATAATGTCCTGCTCTCCACA